>JAJJMB010008071.1:8823749-9112821 GCA_023531105.1 Papaver atlanticum | reverse complement strand
TTTGAAAAGCACTTCTACTACTGTCTTCTCCAATTTCATCCGAATCTAAACTATTACTGTTGTTTTGATCTTTTGCCATTATTCTGATAAGGTTCTTGGAGGAGGAAATTGAGAGAGAGAGAGAGAAGTTATAAAGAGGATGAATGACTAATGAATCACTAGACCTGTGTATTTATAGGAGGAAGAGGGATTAGTAGTAACATCAAGAAACGACCGCTCATTTTCTTCAAGAATGGAGGAGAGTGAATCTTTATTCAATCTTATTGATCAAGAAATCATGTTGAAATCTCAAGAATCAGCTCACTTTAACCTTGATTCCAAGAAATCATGAATAAGAATCTTCATAGTTTGAAAACAAAGAATTAACTTGGTTAAAACTTGATTAAAACTTGATTCAAGAAATCATGTATCAGAATCTTCGTAGTTTGAAAACAAATAATTAGCTTAGTTAAAACTTGATTCAAGAAACCAAGAATCCCAATCTTCATAGTCCACGACGATTAGCTTAGCTGCTGATTCTTCATTAGTTAAAATCGGCCAGACGAGTCAACAGACTCACTGAGTTAACCCGATACTCTCTGTACCCGTAAGTGGGTCATCAACAACTTGATAACCAGACAATCTTGCCGAAATTTGCTTCATATTTTCAAGTGCCAACGTGACTAGTCACACACTGACCAACTTGTTGCCTCATGGGCTAGCGCATCTTTTTTTGTGGGAATTTTAATCTGTAAGTTTTACAGTCCTCCTTTTACAATTTTATCCATGAAGCCATTAATACATCCTAGAAAACATATATAATAAGAATACATGCCCGAAAAATTATCGGTTATATATGAAATAGATAGAATGTTTACAAGAAGAAAAAAATGACAAATTTAGAAAAAAAAGTTTTCCTCGGCAATAATTATGCTAAAGGGAAAACACACAAGACAAAAAGCCCATGTAATTGCACTACACCTTCTTTTTTTTTTGTAGATATACCCAATAGATCGAAAGGGCATAAAACCATAGACTTTCATGAATTTTAATGTAAAGAAAACGAGAGAAAGATCAACGAGAACATATAAAAGTAATATTAACAAGTAAAAATGAACCGCACTACACTTTTTTTGCAATACACGCAATAGGATCTAAAGGCCATAAACCCACGGACTTGCATGAATTTTTATGTAAAAAAAAAAACGTAAAGATGAACAAGAACATATAAAAGTAATATAACAAGTGGTTCGGCTTCGAAAGCTTACATCCACAAAAGAACTTATTTATTAGATTTAGGTTACAAGTTCTTAGTCTTATACTCTCTTATTTTTTCTAACTCTCAATTTTGTGGTGATTAATTCTTCTGATGTCTGGCTGAAGATTTTAAACTTAGCACTTCTTGGGAGGTAACCCATGCTCATGCAACACGATAATATCTTTCCTTATTTCCTTCAAAGTGGTAACAGATTCTCCTTGTTCATGCTTTTAGTTTCATCTTTAGTACATTGAGGAAAATGTCATATTTAAGTTTGGGGGTATGGGAGAAACTTTTTAGTTGCACTACACAAAACTCCAGAGCCACACTAACCAATCTAAGTGGATGAAAACATCTTGGTTGTAGGAGTTGAGGAACCCAAAAAATAGAGGACAGAGTTCAGGTGTTATATTTAACATGGTAGTTTCACCATATCTCAGAATCATCATATTATGTTCTGTTTTTATTTTATTTTATTTGAAAACTCGTATGATTCTCTAAGTGATTTGGTGGGGGACACGCATCGAATTGTTACCATTGTCGGGATGGAGTAGAGTGATTGAGTTACAAAAAAAAAAGGAAAAAAATCGAAAAACTAAAAGAAAATAAAAAGTTTATTACTGTTCAATAAAATTGACCGCTGGTTCCTCTGTATGTGCCAGCTGTGTTGATCTAGAATTAGGATTATCGACTGCTGGTTCCCTTGTATATACCAGATGTGTTGATATTAGTCCAGACCAGTATCTCAGTCCATTAGGATAGGGTTCATCTTGGCAGTGGCCTTCAGACAGATATGGGAAACACCGTTCACCTTAGTCAACATCGTTTTAAACCATCTATCTCTATATCCATCTTCTTAACCTATTCATGTTATTTAAACCATATATCTTTATATCCGTCTTCTTAATTTATTCATGTGATTTGTGTGATTCCGGATATTGATGACCATAGTGCGACTATCTGATTAGAACTATGTCACTTATATATGAATTGGATTCGCATCAGGGAACTTCCTCCTGTAACTAATGAGAGTATGCCAACCAAGGAAATTGTTTAGTACCGTTCCTAAATTTTTCACAGGTAGCTAGGTTTCGGAGTAAAGTTTTTATGGGTACACCTCTTATAAACCCTCCCGAGACTATAACTCGGCCACTAGTGCCACCTAGGGGTGTTAGAGCACTGCTCGGTCGAACTCGCAAGCGTTGCTATCTCAAGCTTGTTTGTCAAGTTTAGTTTCCAAAACTATAAGTCTTGATTTCTAGTCTACTTATAGCTAAGTCTCGGACTATGATAGAAAGTGTAGTTGAGCTCTAGACTCCACGGCGTTCATCATGCAAAGACGAAAAACTACTCAAGGAACTGGTGGAACTTCATCGACCAAAAGGTATATGGAGACTTGAACTTATCTATCACTCAAAAGTCTATCTACTCTATCTCCTATCTTGAGACAAAAGTCGTATTGCTATATAAACTTCAATTATACACATTTGCTATTTCGAGTCGAGTTTATCTCGCTTATCTATTTCTCGAAATATGTGTTGGAAAGCTTTCACTTTGGCCAAGTTCATCTTTACAAGTGACGAAAGTCATGTTGAATATTTCAATATCTTGAAAATCGCTTTGATGAAAAATAGTGTGTAAATAACCTCTATTTAACATCCTCTAAGAATGTTTTAATGATTGAAATGAGA
The DNA here is from genome assembly GCA_023531105.1 of Papaver atlanticum. Taxonomy (NCBI): domain Eukaryota; kingdom Viridiplantae; phylum Streptophyta; class Magnoliopsida; order Ranunculales; family Papaveraceae; genus Papaver; species Papaver atlanticum. Next base: position 9,109,893 of record JAJJMB010008071.1, on the reverse strand, counting down.
GTTTAGAATATATAACCTTGAATGGATATAAACATTATATGTGAACTCATACTTGTGTAAGTCCAAAATCCTTGAACTAAAGTATGCGTACTTTACTGATTCAGGATGTCCGTAAGCTAAGTCCGCGTACCCATACGCGTACTGCCAGAAGTTCACATCCCGTGAATTTCTACTGGAGTTTGTGAACTGAAAACAAACTCAAACCGGGTACTTAAGTATGCGTACCGGTATGCATACTTGAGTGGGTTATTTTCTAAAAACGGTTTATTCGCGAACTAAGGCATATATAAACTAAGGACTGGATATTTGCAAACCGAGGCTATAATGTTTATGAATCGATTCGAGTGAATCAAAATTGTTTTTTCTTCGATTGTGTCTTGTATACTTCTATGAGATCTAAGCAATTGAACAACTCTCTAACTAGTTCTTTTGAGTCATTTGAACTAGTTATGGTGAAGATGAATAAGGTTGATATGAAAGTGCTCATATGGCTAACCATTGGTTAACTACTGTTGAACTAACTAGGTGTACACTTTAGGTACAGTTACACAAACCTAAATGAACGTGCATTTCATTTTTGTACAACAAGCTAAGTTCGATCTAACGGTTGAAAGATATTAGCTTGAATCTAATCAGGTTTTCATCTAACGGTGAATATTCAATGCTTTGTTACCAAGGTAACTTAAATTGCAAACCCTGATTTGAAGACTATATAAAGGAGAACTCTAGCAACTGGGAAACCTAATCCCCACACCTCCTGTGTGATACTAGTTGTATAAGCTAGATTCGATTCTCCTTTAACCTTGGGTTTCTACCGAGACCCTGTATGCTAATGACTTGAAGACTTCATTGGGATTGTGAAGCCAGACCCGACTATTTTCTCTGTAGTTGCGTGATCTGATTTTGCTGTTTCTATCGTGATTGAGTGCAATCGTAAGATTGGCTTGAGATTAATTTCTCCGATAGGAAAGATAGAAATGTAGTCACAAACATCTTCGTCCCATCGTTTGTGATTCCACAATATCTTGTTTCGCTAGTCGATTAAGATTATTGTGAGGTGATTGATAATTCTAGGCTGTTCTTCGGGAATATAAGTCTGGGTTATCGATTGGTTCCTGTTCACCTTGATTTATCAAAAGACGGAACAAAACTCATAGGTATTTCTGTGGGAGACAGATTTATCTATTCATGTAGACTTTTCTGTGTGATACAGATTTGTTTATTAAAGTCTTCGACTTTGGGTCGTATCAACTCTTAGTTGTGGGTGAGATCAGCTAAGGGAATCAAGTGCGTAGTATCCTGCTGGGATTAGAGACGTAAGGAGCAACTGTACCTTGGATCAGTGTGAGATTGATTGGGGTTAAACTAAAATCCAGACTGAAGTTAGTTTGTAGTAGGCTAGTGTGTGTAGTGGCTTAATACAGTGTGTATTAAATCTGGACTAGGTCCCGGTGTTTTTATCCATTTGCGGTTTCCTCGTTAACAAAATTTATGGTGTCTGTGTTATTTTTTTTCCGCATTATATTTTGTTATATAATTGAAATATCACAGGTTGTGCGTTTGTATCGATCAATTGGTAAATCCAACCTTTGGTTGTTGATTGAAATTGATTGATCCTTGAACATTGGTCTTTGGTACCGTTCAAGTTATTTCTCTTGTATTCAATCAAACTCGCAGATTTCTATTTGTTTCAGTTGGTATTAAATCGATAAATTGAGATATAACTCTTTTATATACTTTTATTAAGATTGAGTCAGACTGTCTAGTTGATTCTCTTAAAAGTATATTGGAGTTGGTCCATACAGATTGCTAAGCGAAATATTGGGTGAGGTTGTTAGACCCCCGCTTTTCAATTGGTATCAGAGTAGGAAAATACGTTTAAAGACATTATAAGTCTGTGTCTGTAGCGATCTTACTCTATGGACAGAAGTGCTATCTCAATAAATACACCACCAGATCCATGGATTCCATAATTTTCTTCCATGACTGATTTAATTAAATCTGTAGAAGAAATTCTATATAAACCTCCTCCAGGTTTAAAATCTATTAAAGTGTTCTCAGGGATTGAAAAACAACTTGAAAGCTTATCTTCTAATGTTGATTTATTTCTATAGAAGAAACAAGTGTCTCTTGACAGGCTAAATCAAGTTATAATGAATAATATTTATGTTGAAGTTGATATTGATTTGTTAATCAGTGAGAGCAATGCTCCTTCTCTGTGTAGTTCAATTAGTTGCAAAAATGAATTACAAGAGGAATCTATGCCATCTGAGTATATCACCTCAAAGCATGAATTGATTCTTTGCTCAATTCCCGATAGTTCCTATCTAGGTGATAGTATTGTCTTCCTTCATGAAGAATCTAGGACATCTCTTTTTATCAAAAGAGTTTCCCTTCACAATACTATAAACTATCTGCAGGAACTATCTTTTAGAAGTCGTAAAACGAGAAATCAGAAACACAATTTTTTCTGGGTTCTCCTGAAGTTCTCTGACAGTCTTATAAAATCGGTTCCTGGGGTGTATGTCGATATCGGAAACTGTAGGAGTTGTTGGAAAGAAACTATCTCTTGGTGTCATGGTGAACAAGGGAGTTCTCCTCTTGTGCTCACGATATGCTCGTTAAAGGGTTAATGAGCTATGCTTCTATTTCCTTTCGCATATTTGTAAAAATATGTTGTTTAAAAACAAACGAGTCATTGTCACACACGTACGGTTCAAGTACTCTGGTCTTAACCAGTACGAGTATGAACCGTGTTCCAAAACGTGTTGTGACGGTTCATGTACTATTTTGATATATATAAAAGAGGAATAACTCACTTCTCCATTCATCCCTTCTTCTCTACAGTTCGTATACGAAAAAGTTCCCCAAGAGCTTGCTAACTTCCAAAAAACTTCTCTTTCTTTGTCTCTGTTATCAACAGGAAATCCATTGATAAGAGTATCCTTAGTTCTAACATTCCGGGACTTCACCTTTAACAACTTCACGTACCTGGTAAGTTCTTCTTCAATCTTTTTATGGCATCTACGAAAAGATTGAATCGTGGTGAAAGTTCAGGTACCCTTTCCAGTTCAAGTAGGAGATTATTTGACAGTGACGATGAGTTGGTTGATGATGATTTTGATATAGACGTTCAACAACCTTATTTTGATTCTAGCCGTCAAATTAGCTTTATCAACATCTCCGCTAAGGATAGATATAATAAACTCTCTAGTTGTCACTTTGTCATAGAAAAGGTATATGATCGGTCGGTCCAAGAACCAGAATTTTACACATTCATAGACCAGTTTACATGGGGTGACATTCATAAAGGTTTGGGTGAATCATATCCTGAGTTGACCTGTGAATTTTATGTTAATCTTCATTCACCCAACAATACCGATTGCTCTTTTAAGACTCTGGTCAAAGGAACACCAATTGAAGTTATCCATGGTGTTATAGATGAGTTGTTAGACTTACCCTTACATCCCTCTTTTGATGTTCCTCAACCAGAAGGTCAAAAGCCAAATAAGAATCAGTTGTCTGAACTGCTCCTAGGAAAGAATGTTCCTTGGGTTGAGAGCAAACTCCCTATGGATAACTTAAGCTTTCACTTGAAGATTTTTGGAAAACTGGCTGTGGCTAACTTAATACCAAGAACTCTAGACAAAAATATTTGGAGCAGAACTCTGGCCTAGTTAGTGTACCATCTTGTTTCTGGTGAAGAGGTGGATTTCTGTGGATTAATTGTTCGTCAAATGATTCACATGGTCTCACAGAAGAAAAATCCTGGTTTTCCATGCCTCATTATCCGAATCTGCAGTCAATTTAAGATTGCTCTGCCTAGAACTTGTGTTGGGACTACATCTCTTTTAAGCCAGACAGATATTAACAAAATGAAAAACCGGCCAATCCTGAAGTTGCTCATCTTCTTCAAAGGAATGAGTGCTTGGAGAGACAATTGACTCATGCTGTGACATTTCACCCTGACCTAGCTGAATCAATATCTAAGATTGCTGAGGATTTTTATCGCAATCTGGATTAGTGTCTTTATCTTCATTTCTGTTTAAGCTCTTTCTTATGTTATTTATGTTGAACTTCTCATGATAATCCTATTATAATCTGCTATTTTTTAATAGTGGTAATGTTTTTAATGGTATTTTATCCTTGAATTTTTTTACTCTTCAATTAAAACTGCTAAATGTGTTTAATCCTTGAGGAGTTCAGATAAATAATGTGGTCAAAAGTTAAGTCCTTCATATGTCGATATGCAAGTATTGATAAAAGATTGAATGAACTTTTGACAAACAAAAGATAAGCCTTTTATGTCATTATGCAAATATTGATGGAAGAAAGGATGAGCTTTTGTTTACAAAGATTAAGTCTATTGTATGTCATTGTGCAAATAGTGATGAAGGATATAATGAATATTTGTTTATTCCGCAGTATTGATCTTCTCTGATCCATATTTTTTTTATGTATATACTGTGCGGCTCCGTAAGTTCTCTTATGTTGAGCATTTCCGATTAAATTAATCATGGGTTCTCTTGTGGTTAATTTAATTGAGTATTTTGGATACAAATTCATTTTCTTATGTGATTTGTTGTTGTCCAAAGAAATCCTTCTTTTCTTGTGAAAGTAAGGTCGCTCTTGTTGTTCTTTCGGGAATGACATTTTATGGGGGAGAGTTCTTAATTGAACTTGTGCTTAATTGCCAAATCTTTGTAGGGAGTGCGGCTGTAGAATATTATAGGGGTTATCTTATATCTTTATAAACTCCTTGATGAATGCATTTAGTTTCGGCTATATGATTGCATCTAAAAAAGTTGATATGTGCTTTCTTTTGGTCTTGAAGTGTCTCTATGGAAATTTCATTAGGATCCCACTAGTTTTCGTACCTTTGCCAATTTTATTGACAAAAAGGGGGAGAATTAATGTGTAGTTCACACTACAAATACATATGGTTTTCGGATCATTATGTAAGGGGGAATGGTTTTCATGTGAGATGAAGTATTGACTAAGGGGGAGTGATACATATCACCATAGTATTGTTGTCAAAGTTGTCATACAATTGAACTTTGATACTGTGTAATAATACTATGACACTGTGTAACAATGATTGAGAGCTTTCGTTTTCTCATTGTTATGGATACGGATCTTCAACAACGATGATGCTGCATTGAATATCTTTGGAATCATTGGAGTACTTGGAAGTGACGAAGATTTCGAGTAATGTTGAAGAACTAAGGAGTTCATGCACGTGGAAGAGAAGCTGCAAAGTTTATTTATTTTGTATTCCATATATATTGATAGTTTTGTCACTAAAATTGAAAAAGGGGGAGATTGTTAGAGAACTGCTCGGCCGAACTCGCAAGCGTAGCTATCTCAAGCTTGTTTGTCAAGTTTAGTTGCAAAAACTATAAGTCTTGATTTCTAGTCTACTTATAGCTAAGACTCGGACTATGATAGAAAGTGTAGTTGAGCTCTAGACTCCACGACGTTCATCATGCAAAGACGAAAAACTACTCAAGGAACTGGTGGAACTTCATCGACCAAAAGGTATGTGGAGACTTGAACTTATCTATCACTCAAAAGTCTATCTACTCTATCTCCTATCTTGAGACAAAAGTCGTATTGCTATATAAACTTCGATTATACACATTTGCTATTTCGAGTCGAGTTTATCTCGCTTATCTATTTCTCGAAATATGTGTTGGTAAGCTTTCGCTTTGGCCAAGTTCATCTTTACAAGTGACGAAAGTCATGTTGAATATTTCAATATCTTGAAAATTGCTTTGATGAAAAATAGTGTGTGAATAACCCTTATTTAACATCCTCTAAGAATGTTTTAATGATTGAAATGAGAGTTTAGAATATATAACCTTGAATGGATATAAACATTGTATGTGAACTCATACTTGTGTAAGTCCAAAATCCTTGAACTAAAGTATGCGTACTTTACTGATTCAGGATGTCCGAAAGCTAAGTCCGCGTACCCGTACACGTACTGCCGGAAGTTCACATCCCGTGAATTTCTACTTGAGTTTGTGAACTGAAAACAAACTCAAACTGGGTACTTAAGTATGCGTACCGGTATCCATACTTGAGTGGGTTATTTTCTAAAAACGGTGTATTCGTGAACTAAGACATATATAAACTGTAATACCTTGTATTTTTATTCATTTTTTTTTTGTCGGGTTTTACCCTATAGCTAATTACATTGTTAATTTGGGTTGTTGTTGGGTCACTTATTTTCCTTATCATAAGTTATGACACTTGAGTAAATATTTATAAATCCTTAGAAAAATCCTTTTCCTATCATTTAGTTAAAATGTATGATGGAAATAGTCAACTAACTATGTTTTGACAAGTAAATACATTGGAGGAAAATCAAAGGACATTTAAATTAAAATAAATAGAATGTGTTATTATTATTATTATTATGATAGTATTATTATTTTCATTAGTGTGTATAGTTATAAAAGGAAATTGAGTAAAAGAAAGGGAAAGGTTATAAAAAAATGAGAAGGAGTTTCAGAACCAAAGGCCAAAAAGAATGAGAAGGAGATGGAGCTTGGGTTTGTTTTAGAAAAGAAAGCTATGGAGAACCAACAGGAGGTTGTAGCTAAAAAGGTAGAATGTGAAACCCTTTCTCTTTTGGTGTTTATCCTTGGTGTTTATTTCGTATGCCTTTGTATTGTTAGGTTTCTGAAATTTAATTGAATAAATATATATATCTCTTATTGATGATCATGATTCTCCTATTGATTTATAACATGATTAGGTATCTCTTGTTAAAATTGGAGAATTTTCCTATGCAAATTCACCGTTGAATGTTCCTTGTAATTTGGATTGTGATTTCTGAAATTATGGACAATTTTGTTTTGCTGTGGTTTTGATGTTCTTAGGCAGTCTTAATGATGTTAAAATGATTTGAGGTCTTAACAAAACTTGTATATAGATGTATTATCTTTCATTTTGCTTCGGGTTTGCTTAATTTGAGACTAATATGAATTCATGGTGAATAGTTTGGTAAAATGATGTTGTCTGCATAGATTTTTTAATGCGTTTGTAAAATCAATATCTTTTGATTGAGCCGTTTGTTTCATGTGAAATTTGGATATGTTATACATTATGGTGTCAGGAATGTTCCCTAAATTTTTGAGGTAGATCGGACAAAGTTATCATTACGAAACCTATAATGTAAAATTCCGCAGTTAGTGTATTTTCTTAAATGGTTGAAAGAATTACATCGTTAGTTGGGTTGTGTACTTATGACTTGTTGATGAAGTGGTTTGGATTATCAAAATGTATATTGTATGATAAAATTATTTTATAAATAATTGGATATGCTTGTTTGGATGGCGGTGCCCGTACCGAGGATATATGGATAGGTGGGGCACAACCCAAGGATACTCGTGCTATGGTAGTGTGAATTTATAAATGAATGGATATATTTGTTTGAATGGCGGTGCCCGTACCGAGGATACATGGATAGGTGGGGCACGACCCAAGGATACTCGTGCAAGTGAGGTTGGCGGTCCTGTGCTGAGGATACACGGATAGGCGGGGCACGAACCGAGGATACTCGTGCATTTAAGAGGATTTGATAGATTGTGAGTCTAGTTGATGAATATACATATATTTAAATCCTTGAAGTTGCGCCGTATACTCTTGTTGTACATATTCTCTTTGATTGATTGGCATGTTTTCATATATTTTGAGAAAGGGAATGCATTCTATTGAGCTGTCATCTCATCCCAATTGACATTCCTTGCATATTTATGGAAGTTGGAAATGGAAGATATAAATGAGTAGCTTAGTGATTGCATTGTTTTTTTGTATTGCTTGAAGTGTAAACTGAAATAATAATAAAAATGTTTAGTTGAAAATGTTTTGAACGACCTTTAATGTATTCATATGCTTCAATTCATGTATAAAAGTTTCAATTATGTTCGGTATAAAAGTAATAGCAAGAATAAATGTATGCGTAAGTCTCGTTCCGACCCGTAACGCTTTGAGTTCGGATCTCCATATGGGTTTGACCCTGTTACGGAACTTGGGGTGTTACATAAACTAAGGAATGCATATTTGCAAACCGTGGCTATAATGTTCATGAATCGATTCGAGTGAATCAAAATCGTTTTTGCTTCGATTGTGTCTTGTATACTTCTATGAGATCTAAGCAATTGAACAACTCTCTAACTAGTTCTTTTGAGTCATTTGAACTAGCTATGGTGAAGATGAATATGGTTGATATGAAAGTGCTCATATGGCTAACCATTGGTTAACTACTGTTGAACCAACTAGGTGTACACGTTTAGGTACGGTTACACAAACCTAAATGAACGTGCATTTCATTTGTGTATAACAAGCTAAGTTCAATCTAACGGTTGAAAGATATTAGCTTGAATCTAATCAAGTTTTCATCTAACGGTGAATATTGAATGCTTTGTTACTAAGGTAACTTAGATTGCAAACCCTGATTTCAAGACTATATAAAGGAGAACTCTAGCAACTGGGAAACCTAATCCCCACACCTCCTGTGTAATACTAGTTGTATAAGCTAGAGTCGATTCTCCTTTAACCTTAGGTTTCTACCGAGACCCTGTAGGTTAACGACTTGAAGACTTCATTGGGATTGTGAAGCAAGACCCAACTATTTTCTCTGTAGTTGCGTGATCTGATTTTGCTGTTTCTATCGTGATTGAGTGCAATCGTAAGATTGGCTTGAGATTAATTTATCTGATAGGAAAGATAGAAAAGTAGTCACAAAAAACTTCGTCTCATCGTTTGTTATTCCACAGTATCTTGTTTCGCTAGTCGATTAAGATTATTATTAGGTGATTGATAATTCTAGGATGTTCTTCGGGAATATAAGTACGGGTTATCGATTGGTTCTTGTTCACCTTGATTTATCAAAAGATGGAACAAAACTCGTAGGTATTTCTGTGGGAGACAGATTTATCTTTTCCTGTAGACTTTTCTGTGTGATACAGATTTGTTTATTAGAGTCTTCGACTTTGGGTCGTAGCAACTCTAGGTTGTGGGTGAGATCAGCTAAGGGAATCAAGTGCGTAGTATCCTGCTGGGATCAGAGACGTAAGGAGCGCAACTGTACCTTGGATCAGTGTGAGATTGATTGGGGTTCAACTACAATCCATACCGAAGTTAGTTTGTAGTAGGCTAGTGTCTGTAATGGCTTAATACAGTGTGTGTTCAATCTGGACTAGGTCCTGGGGGTTTTCTGCATTTGCGGTTTCCTCGTTAACAAAATTTCTTGTGTCTGTGTTATTTCTTTTCTGCATTATATTTTGTTATATAATTGAAATATCACAGGTTGTGCGTTTGTATCGATCAATTGGTAAATCCAACCTTTCGTTGTTGATTGAAATCGATTAATCCTTGAACATTGGTCTTTGGTACCATTCAAGTTATTTCTCTTGTATTCAATCAAACTCGCAGATTTCTATTTGTTTGAGTTGGGATTGAATCGAGAAATTGAGATATAACTCTTTGATATACTTTATTAAGATTGAGTCTGACTGTCTAGTTGATTCTCTTAAGAGTATATTGGAGTTAGTCCATACAGATTGCTAAGCGAAATATTGGGTTAGGTTTGTTAGACCCCCGCTTTTTCAAGTGGTTCAAATGGTTGCATATGCTAAGTGCAATCGCAATGCCTGCGATAGTGAGTTAGGATTTTTATTTTTCTTTAGTTTTGCTTGAGGACTAGAAAAATGTAGGTTTGGGGGTGTGATAAGAGCTTAATTCGTTCGGCAATCTGTATGGAACAAACTCCAATATAATTCTGAGAGCACCAAGTTACTGAGCTCAATAAGGAAGTATATCAAATAGCTTTATCTCTTTCTCAGCACAATCAGTAAATCAAACAGATAGAAATCCGCGAACCTGATTGTTATGAGAGTAACTCGGATGGTACCAAAGACCAATATCCGAGTGTCATATCCAACAAACAAGGTCGGATTTATCGACTGTGATTGAAATACGCACAACCTACGATATTTAAATTATATAAATAAAATATAATGCGGAAAAGAAATAACACAGACACCAGAAATTTTGTTACGCGGAAACCGCAAATGCAGAAAAACCTCGGGACCTAGTCTAGACTTGAACGCACACTGTATTAAGCCGCTACAGACTCTATACTTCTACAAGTTAACTTCAGACTGGAATATAGTTGAGCCCTAACCAAGTCTCCCACCGATTAAGGTACAGTCACGTTCCTTACGCCTCTTGAATCCCCCAAGACCCTGCGCACTTGATTCCCTTAGCTGATCTCACCCACAACTAAGAGTTGCTATGACCCAAAGTCGAAGACTTATAAACAAATTTGTCTCCCACAGATATGTCTATTATATTTGTTCCGTCTTTTGATTCAAGATGAAGGTGAACAGGAACCAACTAATAATCCGATCTTACAACACCGAGTGCATCCTAGAATAGTAGCCACCTCACAATAACCTAACTAAATAGATACAATTTATTGTGGAACCACAAAGTTAGAGAAGAAGAGATTTGTGATTTCTTTGTATCTTACCTATCGAAGATAAATCTCGAGAAAACCTTAGAGAAGATTAAACTCAATACAATAGTAAAATTAAGATCAGGATACGCAACTACGGAGTAAAATTGTTGGACCTAGCTTCACGAATCCCAAATAAAGTCTTCAAGTTGTTAACCCTAAAATAGTTTATCAAAAGAACTGAAAACATAAGTTAATGGAGAATCGACTCTAGTATACAAGTAGGACACACGGAAGTTACGGGATTAGGTTTCCCAGATTCTAGAGGCTTTCCTTATATAGTCTTTCAAATCAAGGTTGCTTACAATCAACGCTAAGATAACTTATGTGAAAGACCGGAAAATTTACGCCTAGCGCGCCAGGGCGCGCAGGCCATTACTTCCCTGATGCGCCATGATGATGCTACTTACCGGTCCTCAAAACTAGGAAAATGCACATTCATTTGCCCTTGCAAACATGCTCATGGAGCATGATGCATATAAATTAGCTTCCGCACCGTTCCAACTTACCCTTGTTCTGCAAAGAGTTTATTTAGAAAACAAAATGTAACACCCTGTGTTTTTAGCATGGCGCATGCTAAAAGATGCGCTATGGCCTGAGATGAAGCTTCATCCAAAGCTTCCGTTGGTTAGTAAGAGGTAGATTGTCTTAAAGCCAATACCGCGCCAAAATGGCGCATTGTGTTTGGACTTTGGCCAAGATCCAAATATCGCGGTCAGTTGGGTAGGTGGCCTTGAGCTTGCAGCGTAATCATTGCGCATTATGAAAGCTATTGGCCTATAGCAATTATCACACAATCATTGTGCATCAGGCCAGAGAGGGCTGGCCGAATGAGTGTTGCGCAATCATCACACGCAATCATTGTGCTAACGCGAAATCATTACACGCAATCATTAAAAGAAATCATTGTGCTAACGCGCAATCATTACACGCAATCATTATGCTAATGCGCAATCATTGTGAGAATACGCAATCATTGTGCGAATACGTAATTATTGTTCATGAATAGTGAAGCAGGCATGTATATTTTGTCCCCTTTCCATACTTATAGAAATTCCATTAAGACATATATAGGGAGGGGTAGTTGGTTTAAGGTGCATATGCGGACTATGCACAAAGTAAGCTTCATAGCTTAGCCGGAAGAGTATAAATGAAGCCTAAGGCTCATTTATAGTTGCGTAGCCTTTCCAATCGGGCATGTGATGCGAAGGCATTACTATGCCATGCCGCGGACCCGATGATGCATAATCATTATGCATTTTGACGGAATGGCCTATATGGACCAGGCCATTACAATTATTGCTTAGCCACGGCTTTGCAAACGAGTTCGTTTAAGTTGCTGTCCCTTCAAGGATGAACTACGGTTTGTGCTTGATCCCTTTAGAGTAGGGAAGGGTACGTAAGTAGCCGCAATGATTTGCAGCATTTCCGGTCTAGCACGTTGGCCCCTCATATCATCTAAGATCGGTAGCTCGATGCGGGAGATGATTACGGCCAAGCTTGATGAGGCTTAGGTTCATGCCAGCAAAGGGATGCTCATACTTCCTATCAAGCTACACAGAGTTGGTAAGAGAAGCCAGTGATGCATGCAAGATGCATTTGCCTTGGCCTTATGGGTTTATACCCCGTGCGGGACAAGGGTAAGTTTTGAACGGTATGGAAGCTAAGTTGGTTGCATCATGCTCATGCTTGCAAGGGAAAATGAGCGTGCATTTTTCTAGCTTTAATGCCAGGATCGTAGCATCATCATGGCGCATCGGGGGAGTTATGGCATTCGCGCCCAGGCGCTTCAGGCGTAATTTTACGGTGCGTCACAGTTGGTATCAGAGAAAGTTCCGAGATAATTCTAGGGACTATGAGTAATGGACTCGTCAAGCGAGTACTTCCTTTTATGGAAAATTTAAAGTTTGAGAGTAGGCCAACTTTTACGCGGAAAGAGTTTGTAACTGCTATGCCAGTTACTATGCAAATCGAGTTGAGCTGGTTTAAGTACTGTGAGTTTTTATGGCCAAAGTGGCACCCCACTTACGAGTGGATATCCGTAAGACCGTCTGGGACGGTGGGTAGACAATGGGACTGATCATCCCCACACGTTGGAAACTGGCCAACGGTGTGCGATGTTAGGCCCGGCTAGTACCCCACTTACGAGTGGCAACCTGGATGACCTTCAGGGATGGTGGGGAACTTGATTCTGTTCCACACAGTACTGCGTTAGGATCTTGTAATTTCTGATGACATATTCAACCTTGTGAACTTTAGGGATTCCTGAGTGGTGGTATGAGATGCCACTTAGGATACCTACTTGAGATATCCTTTTAGCAACTGGCCAATTGAAATTCTTGGTTAGGTTGTGGACTCTTTTTTTATTCCTGAGTATGCGGTATGGGACGTTTTCTCAGAAGGTATAAATTGATGTTCGCAACAACTTGAAGAAACCCGTGATTTCTGAGAATCTAGTATGAGACTTTTGCCCAGGAATCAAAACCGAAGTGATTGTCCACAATAGTTTTTGGTTTGAATTTCGGGGGTGAAATTCTTTAAAGGGGTGAATAATGTAACACCCTGTGTTTTTAGCATGGCGCATGATAAAAGATGCGTCATGGCCTGAGATAAAGCTTCATCCAAAGCTTTCGTTGGTCGGTAAGAGGTAGATTGACTTCATCCAAAGCTTCATCCTAAGATAAAGCTTCATCCATGTTAAAAGATGCGCCAACACCGCGTCAAAATGGCGCATTGTGTTTGGCATTTGTCCAAGAGCCAAATCTCGCGTCCAGTTGGGTAGGTGGCCTTGATCTTGTAGCGTAATCATTGCGCATTATGAAAGCTATTGGACTATAGCCAATAACGCACAATCATTGTGCATCAGGCCAGAGAGGGCTGACCGAACAAGTGTTGCGCAATCATCACACACAATCATTGTGCTAAGGCGAAATCATTACACGCAATCATTATGCTAATGCGCAATCATTACACGCAATCATTGTGCTAACGCGCAATCATTGCCCATGAACAGTGAAGCAGGCATATAAATTTGGTCCCCTTTCCATACTTGTATAAATTCCATTAAGACATATATAGGTAGGGGTAGTTGGTTGAAGGTGCATATGCGGACTATGCGCCAAGTAAGCTTCATAGCTTAGCCGGAAGAGTATAAATGAAGCCTAAGGCTCATTTATAGTTGCGTAGCCTTTCCAATCTGGCATGTGATGCGAAGGCATTACTATGCCATGCCGCGGACCCGATGATGCATAATCATTATGCATTTTGACGGAATGGCCTATACGGACCAGGCCATTACCATTATTGCTTAGCCACGGCTTTGCAAATGGGTTGGTTTAAGTTGTTGTCCCTTCATGGATGAACTACGGTCTATGCTTGATCCCTTTAGAGTAGGGAAGGGTACGTAGGCAGACGCAATGAGTTGCAGCATTTCCGGTCCAGCACGTTGGCCCCTCATATCATCTAATATCGATAGCTCGATGCGGGAGATGATTGCGGCCAAGCTTGATGAGGCTTAGGTTCATGCCAGAAAAGGGATGCCCATACTTCCTATCAAGCTACACAGAGTTGGTAAGAGAAGCCAGTGATACATGCAAGATGCATTGGCCTTGGCATTATGGCCTTATACCCCGTGCGGGACAAGGGTAAGTTTTAAACGGTATGGAAGCTAAGTTGGTTGCATCATGCTCCACGAGCATGCTTGCAAGGGAAAATGAACGTGAATTTTTCTATCTTTAATGCCAGGATCGTAGCATCATCATGGCGCATCGGGGGAGTTATGGCCTTCGCGCCCAGGCGCTTCAGGCGTAATTTTCCGGTTCGTCATAGTTGGTATTAGAGAAATTTCCGAGATAACTCTAGGGACTATGGGTAATGGACTCGTCAAGCGAGTACTTATTTTTATGGAAAATTTAAAGTTGGAGAGTAGGCCAACTTTTACGCGGAAAGAGTTTGTAACTGTTATGCTAGTTATTATGCAAATCGAGTTGAGCTTGTTTAAGTACTGTGAGTTTTTCTGGCCTAAGTGGCACCCCACTTACGAGTGGATATCCGGAAGACCGTCTGGTATGGTGGGTAAACAATTAGACCGATCATCCCCACACGTTTGAAACTGGCCAACGGTGTGCGTTGTTAGGCCCGGCTAGAACCCAACTTACGAGTGGCACCCTGGATGACTGTCAGGGATGGTGGGCAACTGGATTCTGTTCCACACAGTACTGCGTTAGGATCTTGTCATTTCTGATGACATCTTCAACCTTGTGAACTTAAGGGATTCCTTAGTGGTGGTATGGGACCCCACTTAGGATACCTACTTGAGATATACTTTTAGCAACTGGCCAATTGAAATTCTTGGTTACGTTGTGGACTCTTTTTTGATTCCTGAGTATGCGGTATGGGACGTTTTTTCAGAAGGTATAAATTGATGTTCGCAACAACTTGAAGAAACCCGTGATTTCTGAGAATCTAGTATGGGACTTTTGCCCAGGAATCAAAACCAAAGATATTGTCCACAATAGTTTTTGGTTTAAATTTCGGGGACGAAATTCTTTAAAGGGGTGAATAATGTAACACCCTTTTTTTTTAGCATGGCGCATGCTAAAAGATGCGTCATGGCCTGAGATGAAGCTTCATCCAAAGCTTTCGTTGGTTGGTAAGAGGTAGATTGACTTCATCCAAAGCTTCATCCTGAGATAAAGCTTCATCCAAAGCTTCATCCATGCTAAAAGATGCGCCAACACCGCGTCAAAATGGCGCATTGTGTTTGGCATTTGTCCAAGATCCAAATCTCGCGGCCAGTTGGGTAGGTGGCCTTGAGCTTGTAGCGTAATCATTGCGCATTATGAAAGCTATTGGCCTATAGCCAATATCGCACAATCATTGTGCATCAGGCCAGAGAGGGATGACCGAACGAGTGTTGCGTAATCATCACACGCAATCATTGTGCTAAGGCGAAATCATTACACGCAATCATTATGCTAATGCGCAATCATTGTGCAAACGCGCAATCATTGCTTATGAACAGTGAAGCAGGCATATCAATTTGGTCCCCTTTCCATACTTGTATAAATTCCATTAAGTCATATATAGGGAGGGGTAGTTGGTTGAAGGTGCATATGCGGATTATGCGCCAAGTAAGATTCATAGCTTAGCCGTAAGAGTATAAATGAAGCCTAAGGCTCATTTATAGTTGCGTATCCTTTCCAATCGGGCATGTGATGCGAAGGCATTACTATGCCATGCCGCGGACCCGATGATGCATAATCATTATGCATTTTGACGGAATGGCCTATACGGACCAGGACATTACCATTATTGCTTAGCCACGGCTTTGCAAACGAGTTGGTTTAATTTGCTGTCTCTTCATGGATGAACTACGGTCTATGCTTGATCCCTTTAGAGTAGGGAAGGGTACGTAGGCAGCCGCAATGAGTTGCAGCATTGCCAGTCCAGCACGTTGGCCCCTTATATCATCTAAGCTCGATAGCTCGATGCGGGAGATAATTACGGCCAAGCTTGATGAAACTTAGGTTCATGCCAGCAAAGGTATGCTCATACTTCCTATCAAGCTACACAGAGTTGGTAAGAGAAGCCAGTGATGCATGAAAGATGCATTGGCCTTGTCCTTATGGCCTTATACCCCGTGCGGGAACAGGTTAAGTTTTGAACGGTATGGAAACGAAATTGGTTGCATCATGCTCCACGAGCATGCTTGTAAGGGAAAATGAACGTGCATTTTTCTAGCTTTAATGCCAGGATCGTAGCATCATCATGGCGCATCGGGGGAGTTATGGCCTTCGCGCCCAGGCGCTTCAGGCGTAATTTTCCGGTCTGTCACAGTTGGTATTAGAGCAATTTCCGAGATAACTCTAGGGGCTATGAGTAATGGACTCGTCAAGCGAGTACTTCTTTTTATGGAAAATTTAAAGTTGGAGAGTAGGCCAACTTTTACGCGGAAAGAGTTTGTAACTGTTATTCCAGTTACTATGCAAATCGAGTTGAGCTTGTTTAAGTACTGTGAGTTTTTCTTGCCTAAGTGGATCCCCACTTACGAGTGGATATCCGGAAGACCGTCTGGGATGGTGGGTAAACAATTAGACTGATCATCCCCACACGTTTGAAACTGGCCAACGGTGTGCGTTGTTAGGCCCGGATAGTACCCAACTTACGAGTGGCACCCTGGATGACCGTCAGGGATGGTGGGCAACTGGATTCTGTTCCACACAGTACTTTGTTAGGATCTTGTCATTTCTGATGACATCTTCAACCTTGTTAACTTTAGGGATTCCTGAGTGGTGGTATGGGACGCCACTTAGGATACCTACTTGAGATATACTTTTAGCAACTGGCCAATTGAAATTCTTGGTTACGTTGTGGACTCTTTTTTGATTCCTGAGTATGCGGTATGGGACGTTTTTTCAGAAGGTATAAATTGATATTCGAAACAACTTGAAGAAACCCGTGATTTCTGAGAATCTAGTATGGGACTTTTGTCCAGGAATCAAAACCGAAGTGATTGTCCACAATAGTTTTTGGTTTAAATTTCGGGGACAAAATTCTTTAAAGGGGTGAATAATGTAACACCCTGTTTTTTTAGCATGGCGCATGCTAAAAGATGCGTCATGGCCTGAGATGAAGCTTCATCCAAAGCTTTCGTTGGTTGGTAAGAGGTAGATTGACTTCATCCAAAGATTCATCCTGAGATAAAGCTTCATCCAAAGCTTCATCCATGCTAAAAGATGCGCCAACACCGCATCAAAATAGCGCATTGTGTTTGGCATTTGTCCAAGAGCCAAATCTCGCGGCCAGTTGGGTAGGTGGCCTTGAGCTTTTAGCGTAATCATTGCGCATTATGAAAGCTATTGGCCTATAGCCAATATTGCACAATCCTTGTGCATCAGGCCAGAAAGGGATGACCGAACGAGTGTTGCGTAATCATCACACGCAATCATTGTGCTAAGGCGAACTCATTACACGCAATCATTATGCTAATGCGCAATCATTACATGCAATCATTGTGCAAACGCGCAATCATTGCTCATGAACAGTGAAGCAGGCATATCAATTTGGTCCCCTTTCCATACTTGTATAAATTCCATTAAGACATATATAGGGAGGGGTAGTTGGTTGAAGGTGCATATGCGGATTATGCGCCAAGTAAGCTTCATAGCTTAGCCGTAAGAGTATAAATGAAGCCTAAGGCTCATTTATAGTTGTGTAGCCTTTCCAATCGGGCATGTGATGCGAAGGCATTACTATGCCATGCCGCGGACCCGATGATGCATAATCATTATGCATTTGCACGGAATGGCCTATACGGACCAGGCCATTACCATTATTGCTTAGCTACGGCTTTACAAACGAGTTGGTTTAAGTTGCTGTCCCTTCATGGATGAACTACGGTCTATGCTTGCTCCCTTTAGAGTAGGGAAGGGTACGTAGGCAGCCGCAATGAGTTGCAGCATTGCCAGTCCAGCACGTTGGCCCCTCATATCATCTAAGCTCGATAGCTCGATGCGGGAGATAATTGCGGCCAAGCTTGATGAGGCTTAGGTTCATGCCAGCAAAGGGATGCTCATACTTCCTATCAAGCTACACAGAGTTGGTAAGAGAAGCCAGTGATGCATGAAAGATTCATTGGCCTTGGCCTTATGGCCTTATACCCCGTGCGGGACAAGGGTAAGTTTTGAACGGTATGGAAGCGAAGTTGGTTGCATCATGCTCCACGAGCATGCTTGCAAGGGAAAATGAACGTGCATTTTTCTAACTTTAATGCAAGGATCGTAGCATCATCATGGCGCATCGGGGGAGTTATGGCCTTCGCGCCCAGGCGCTTCAGGCGTAATTTTCCGGTCCGTCACAGTTGGTATTAGAGCAATTTCAGAGATAACTCTAGGGACTGTGAGTAATGGACTCGTCAGGTGAGTACATCCTTTTATGAAAAATTTAAAGTTGGAGAGTAGGCCAACTTTTATGCGGAAGGAGTTTGTAACTGCTATGCCAGTTACTATGAAAATCGAGTTGAGCTTGTTAAAGTACTGTGAGTTTTTTTTGCCTAAGTGGCACCCTACTTACGAGTGGATATCCGGAAGACCGTATGGGATGGTGGGTAGACAATGGGACTGATCATCCCCACACGTTGGAAACTTTCCAAGGTGTGCGTTGTTAGGCCCGGCTAGTACCCCACTTACGAGTGGCAACCTGGAGGACCGTCAGGGATGGTGGGCAACTGGATTCTGTTCCACACAGTACTGCGTTAGGATCTTTTCATTTCTGATGACATCTTCAACCTTATGAACTTTAGGGATTCCTGAGTGGTGGTATGGGACGCCACTTAGGATACCTACTTGAGATATCCTTCTAGCAACTGGCCAATTGAAATTCTTGGTTACGTTGTGGACTCTTTTTTGATTCCTGAGTATGCGGTATGGGACGTTTTCTCAGAAGGTATAAATTGATGTTCGCAACAACTTGAAGAAACCCGTGATTTCTGAGAATCTAGTATGGGACTTTTGCCCAGGAATCAAAACCGAAGTGATTGTCCATAATAGTTTTTGGTTTGAATTTCGGGGACGAAATTCTTTAAAGAGGTGAATAATGTAACACCCTTTGTTTTTAGCATGGCGCATGCTAAAAGATGCGTCATTGCCTTAGAATAAGCTTCATCCAAAGCTTTCGTTGGTTGGTAAGAGGTAGATTGACTTCATCCAAAGCTTCATCCTGAGATAAAGCTTCATCCAAAGCTTCATCCATGCTAAAAGATGCGCCAACACCGCGTCAAAATGGCGCATTGTGTTTGGCATTTGTCCAAGAGCCAAATCTCGCGGCCAGTTGGGTAGGTGGCCTTGAGCTTGTAGCGTAATCATTGCGCATTATGAAAGCTATTGGCCTATAGCCAATATCGCACAATCATTGTGCATCAGGCCAGAGAGGGATTACCGAACGAGAGTTGCGTAATCATCACACGCAATCATTGTGCTAAGGCGAAATCATTACACGTAATCATTATGCCAATGCGCAATCATTACACGCAATATGAACAGTGAAGCAGGCATATCAATTTGGTCCCCTTTCCATACTTGTATAAATTCCATTAAGACATATATAGGGAGGGGTAGTTGGTTTAAGGTGAATATGCGGACTATGCGCCAAGTAAGCTTCATAGCTTAGCCGGAAGAGTATAAATGAAGCCTAAAGCTCATTTATAGTTGCGTAGCCTTTCCAATCGGGCATGTGATGCGTAGGAATTACTATGCCATGCCGCGGACCCGATGAAGCATAATCATTATGCATTTTGACGGAATGGCCTATACGGACCAGGCCATTACCATTATTGCTTAGCCACGGCTTTGCAAACGAGTTCGTTTAAGTTGTTGTCCATTCAAGGATGAACTACGGTCTGTGCTTGATCCCTTTAGAGTAGGGAAGGGTTCGTAAGTAGCCGCAATGATTTGCAGCATTTCCGGTCTAGCACGTTGGCCCCTCATATTATCTAAGATCGATAGCTCGATGCGGGAGATGATTGCGGCCAAGCTTGATGAGGCTTAGTTGCATGCGATCAAAGGGATGCTCATACTTCCTATCAAGCTACACAGAGTTGGTAAGAGAATCCAGTGATACATGCAAGATGCATTTGCCTTGGCCTTATGGCCTTATACCCCGTGCGGACAGGGGTAAGTTTTTAATGGTGTGGAAGCTAAGTTGGTTGCATTATGCTCCACAAGCATGCTTGCAAGGGAAAATGAACGTGCATTTGTCTAGCTTTAAGGCCCAGATAGTAGCATCATCATGGCACATCGGGGGAGTTATGGCCTTTGCCCCCATGCGCTTCAGGCGTAATTTTATGGTCCGTCACACAAAAACTTTCTTAAAATGACAAAAACGGCCTTTTGAGTCCCTGAACGATGGAATTTGGCTAAAATTCTAAGACCGTGATGCATAGTATCATGTCTTGATCATTCGTTTTTTTCCAATCAATTTAGACCCGTCTTGAGCTAAACTACGACACTCGGGTTTTTTGCCTCCAGATAGGTTGTAGCTTGCTCATCTGCATCAACTTGTCTTTCTCATTTCAAGGGTGCATCTATCAGGCTTATGTCGTACTTTCCTTAGGCTTATGCAAGCTCCGCTATCTTGCATATTGATGTAGCTTACTTTATGTGCCATGCCCAATTCATAATTTGCGTGCGTATGCCAATTTCGTGTAGCTTGATAAGCGGTATGAGCATCCAGTGAATGGCATGCAAACTAGCCTCATCAGGTGTGGCCAAAATCATCTCTTGCATCACAATACCGAGCCAGATGATATGAGAGGCCAAAATACCGCAATCATCTCGCATTTAGATGATATGAACGACAAGGTGCAAGACCGGCAATGCTGCAACTCATTGCGGGCTGCCTACATACCCTTCTCTACTCTAAAGGGATCAAGCACAGACCGTAGTTCATCCTCGAAGGGACAGAAACTTTGGAAAATTCATTTGCAAGGCCGTGGCCAAGCAATAATGGTAATGGCCTAGTCCGTATAGGACATTTCGTCAAAATGCACAAAGGTTGCGCATTATCGGGTCCACGACATGGCATAATGATGCCTTCGCATCATATGCCCCATTGGCAAGGCTACACAGCTATAAATGAAGCTTACGTATCATTTATACTTTTTCGGATAAGCTATGAAGCTTACTTGGCGCATAGCGCATATGCACCTTCAACCAACTACCCCTCCCTATATATGTTAACTTACCATTTCTATAACTTGGAAAATGGGAGAGGATTGACATGCTTGCTTCACTATTCATGGTCATTGCCATGTATCCCTGAATAACCGGCAATGATTGCTGAGTTTTGTTCTGTAATACACAATGATTGCGCACCACTCGTTTTGGCTATTGCACAATGATTGAACAACGCTTGTTCTGGATATTGCACAATGATTGCGCAATACTTGTTCTAGCTATTTCACAATGATTGCGCAACACTTGTTCTAGCTATTTCACAATGATTGCGCAATATTCACTCGGCTATCCCTCTCTGGCCTGATGCACAATGATTGTACAATATTCTCTAGGGCCAATTTTCCGCATAATGTGCGACGTTTGCGCTGTATCGTCCAAGGCATGTACTTAACCGTTTATATCAACAGGAAGCCATTGAAAAGAGCCTTTGTAGATGGAGGCGCGTCTCTGAATCTAATCTCTATGTACATGCTCGACATCTTAGGGGTACAGCGATTTGCTATAAGGATGCGAACTACTACAGTAAAAGGATTCGGTGGACATACGCAAACGAGCATTGGGATCGTTAACTTAGTAATTAGAGTTGGACACATCCGAGCACTCATACCGTTTTATGTTTTAGAATACGACACTACATTTCATGTGTTGCTAGGGAGAGGATGGTTGCTTATTCACAAGGTCGTAGCCTTTACATATCATCACTGCGTCAAGACTACTATTAGGGGCAAACAATATCAAATACCCACAACAAGCAACCCCTTTGATCCAGAGGAAGCATACATGGAAGATGCGGTGTTCTATGACATGCCTAAAGATGCGGAGGAAGTACCTGATATGCAAATCACCCCACTACCCAAGTGGGAAGAAGGAGAGAAGGTGAAGCCAGCTAAATCCCGTATCTAGTCCTTCCAGAATGGTATTCCCAGCAGAGAAGAAGAGGAAATAGGAGGAGCAGCCTAGAATTCAGCGGTTCTCTAAGCCGGATGGAGGACCTGTGTATCGATTATAGCAATTAGCTAGGGGAATGTCTGCAGACATACATGACTGTGCCATGTCGTCGACTGACGAAGAAGTGGATGTTAACTTAGAAGATGATGCTCGTGAATTAGGCGAGTAGCCTTTTGAAACGATTAACGACGAAGATTTTCAAAGTCAGTACGCGGGGATAATACAAACAATGCTAAAAGAACGGACACCAGAGGACATCACCATGGACAACGTAGAGGAAGTCAACATTGGAACTGAAGAGGACAAGCGGCCTATCATGATCGGTAGGAATCTGGGAAAATAAGAGTAGGAAGCGTTGATCGGACTACTCAGAGAACACAAGGATGTCTTCTCCTTCAACTATGATGAAATTCTGGGCCTGGATAGCAACCTCGTCGCCCATAATCTAAGCGTGTCGCCCGAGTTCAAGCCAATAAAACAAAGGAGCCGCAAATTCCCAAGAGACACGGCCCTAGCCATAAAGGAAGAGATAGAGCGCTTGTTGAAAGCTAAATTCATCAAGTCTATCCAACACCCAATCCGGTTGTCTAACATCGTACCCATGGCGAAGAAGAAGGGAAAAATTAGATGTTGCGTGGAATATAGAGATCTAAATAGAGCATTCCTTAAAGATGAATTCCCACTGACTAACATCGACACGACGGTAGATGCAAGGGGAGACAATAAAAGATTCTCCATCATGGAATGCTTCAGCGGGTACAATCAAATACGGATGGCTGCGTCCGATGCGACGAAGGATGCTTTCCAAACCCCGTATGGTAATTTCTACTACGTCGTAATGCCATTAGGCCTGAAAAATACGGGTGCCACCTATCAACACCTCATGACATCCATATTTCACGACCTAGTGCATCAAACGGTAGGGGTGTATGTCGACGACATCGTAGTGAAGTCGCGGGCTCCCGAGGATCACATTTCATACCTAAAAACAGTCTTCGAGAGGTGCAGGAAGTTCAAACTTAGAATGAATCCACTCAAATGCGCTTTTGGAGTAACATCGGGGAAGTTCCTAGGTTTTGTGGTAACCAGCGAAGGGATTCAAGTGCACCTAGATAAAGTCGACGCCATTGCAACTATGGCCCAACCAGCAAACACCCAAGGAGTTGCTGGCATTTATCGGAAGGATATCATACATACGACGTTTCATACAAGGGTTCGCCCAACTACTATCTGCGTTTCTACCATTATTAAGGAAAAATGATGTATGCACATGGGGGGAGGCACAATGTGCAGCATTTCAAAAACCCACAAGTACTAAGTCCACCTATCAAAGGAGTCCCTTTATTTTTGTACACGGCGTCTACCAACTTGGCAATATGGGATGTATTGGCGCAAGATATGGGGAGCGACCAGTTATCACCTATCTATTATGTCATCCGACTCCTACTTGATGTCGAACTTAGATACCTGCGCGTCAAACAAGCATGCCTAGACCTCTTCTACGCTGCACAGAAGCTACACCCCTACTTACTAACACACGAGACGATTGTAGTAGCCAGGGAGAACCAAATAGCTTACTTGGCGTCCAAGCCTGTCTTGACGGGGATAACCGCACGTTGGTTGCTACAATTGTCTGAATTCGATCTCAAATACCAACGACCGAAAGGAGTATGTGTGTAGGAAATAGCTGATCTAATAGCAATGTTCTCAGGAGAAGGGGATGATGAGGTACATGAATACATACCTGGAGAGGTGGCAGACGTAGAAGTTGATAAGCTTTGGACCATGCATGTTCTTCGATAGGTCGTCATATGGAAATGTAGGTGAGCCGGAGTGGTATTCGAAGCCCCGCAAGACGACCTGCTATCATACTCTTTCAAACTGGATTTCCTGCGTAGTAATAACGTCGCTGAATACGAAGCGCTGATTCTAGGCCTTAGATTGGAAAAAAAGATCGACCTGGGAAGCGTAGAGATAAAAGACGACTCTAAATTAGTGACGAATCAAGTAAACGACGACTTACACGTAAAAGAGGCGCACCTAGCACCCTACATGACAGAAGCACAAAACTTGGTTCATCAAACAAGGTTGACTCTAGACCACACGGGTTGAAGCGGAAATAGGCACGCGGACACTCTAGCTACCCTGGCAAGTAAAATGCATCTTAATGGTAAAGACGAGGGTACAGTGATAGTAAGAAGAAAAGAATTGCCCAGCACTTGGAAAGAGGACCTAGCCTTTGACGAAGCGGACGACTGGAGAAAGGTGTACATCGAAGACCTTACAAAAATGGATGAAATTCGAGTCATGCCAGATAAAGTCCTAAGGAAGTTCATGGTAATACAAGGGGCTTTGTACTATCGAGCCGCAGGAGGATCCCTGGCAAGATGCTTAAACAAGAAGGAAGCAGAAAGAGTACTACAGAACTTACACGCAGAAACTTGTGGATAGTCAGGCGCTGTTCATCCCTAAAGAAAGCTCCAAAGGCTGGGAGTATACTGGCCAAGCATGCCGGCATAAGCCGCGGCCCTCCAAGATAGCTGCACCGACTTCCAAACCCCACCACAACCCGCAGAGGTCTGTTCAGCCGAAAGTGTCGATTGGAGACAACCGTATATCGACTACCTCCATCATGGCAAACTACCTAGCGAAAGGAAGGCGACATTAAATTCAAAGAAAGGCGTCGCGATTCTTCATAAATAAAAACGTGTTTTACTGAAGAAGTTATAGCAACGCAATCTTACGTTGCTTATCCGAGCAAGAGGCGACCGAAGTCATGACCCAATCCCACAATGCCGAGCATCAAGGAATGCGGAAATTATTCTTGCAACTTTACGAAGGAGGATTCTACTGGACAACTATGGAGAGTGACACCGCTGAACATGTCAGAAAATGCTTGAGTTGCCAGATGCATGGTAAAAATATGGGGGTCTAACAACCACACCCAACAATTCGTTTGGAAATCTGAGAGGACTTACACCAATATACTTTTCTAGAGAATCAACTAGACAGTAAGACTCAATCTAGAGCAAAGTATATCAAAGAGTTTAACATCTCCGTTTCACAATGTAATCAGCAAATCAAACAGATAGAAATCCGCGAGCCTGATTATTATGTGAAACAACTTGAATGGTGCCAAAGACCAATGTTCAAGTGTCAATCAATTTAAATCAACAACCAAAGGTTGGATGTTCTAATTGATTGATCTTAACGCACAAACTGTGATATTTCAATTATATAACAAAATATAATGCGGAAAAGAAATAACACATACACCAGAATTTTGTTAACGAGGAAAACCGCAAATGCAGAAAAACGCCGGGACCTAGTCCAGTTTGAACACCACACAGTATTAAGCCTCTACAGACTCTAGCCTACTACCAATTAACTTCGGACTGGACTGTAGTTGAACCCTAATCAATGTCACAATGATTCAAGGTACAGTTGCGTTCCTTATGTCTCTGATTCCAGCAGGATACTACGCACTTGATTCCCTTAGCTGATCTCACCCACAACTAAGAGTTACTACGACCCAAAGTCGAAGACTTGATAAACAAATCTGTCTCACACAGGAAAGTCTATAGATTGAATAAATCTGTCTCCCACAGAAATACCCAAGACTTTTTGTTCCGTCTTTTGATAAATCAAGGTGAACAGGAACCAATTGATAAATCGGACTTATATTCCCGAAGAACAACTTAGTATTATAAATCACCTCACAATAATCTTAATCGACTAGCGAAACAAGATATTGTGGAATCACAAACAAAGAGACGAAGATTTCTGTGATTACTTTTATCTTGCCTATAGGAGAAATTAATCTCGAGTCAATTATTTCAATTGTACTCAATACGATAGAATCGGGCAAAATCAGAACACGTAACTATAAAGAAAATAGTTGGGTCTGGCTTAACAATCCCAATGAAGTATTTGAAGTCGTTAACCTACAGGGTCTCGAAGATACCTAAGGTTAAAGGAGAATCGGCTCTAGTTGATGCAACTAGTAACACACAGGAGGTGTGGGGATTAGGTTCCCAAGTTGCTAGAGTTTTCCTTTATATAGTTTTCAAATCATGGTTTGCAATCCAAGTTACCTTGGTAAAAAAGCATTCAATATTCACCGTTAGATGAAAAACCTGATTCAACCAAGCTAATATCTTTCAACCGTTAGATCGAACTTAGCTTGTTACACACAAATGAAATGTACCCTCATTTAGGTTTATATAACCATACCCAAACGTGTACACCACGTTGGCTCACAAATAGTTAACCGAAGTTAGCCATATGATTACTCTCATATCAACCTTATTCATCTTAACCATAACTAGTTCAAATGACTCAAATGAAACTAGTTAAAGAGCCTTTCAATTGCTATATTCTCATAGAAGTATACAAGAACACAATTGAAGCAAAATCAATTTGATTCACTCGAATCAATACATGAACATTATAGCCACGGTTTGCAAAGATTGCATTCCTTATTTTATAAATGTATAAGTTCATGTACACAACCGATTTTAGAAAGTAACCAACTCAAGTTTGCAAACGGGTATGCATACTTAAGTAGCCGGACCGAGTTTGGTTACGCCAGTACGCGTACGGGTACGCATACCTATTAACACTTCCAAACTTAGGTAGAAATTCACGGACGTGAGACTTCCGCCAGTATGCGTACGGGTACGCATACTTGCCCAGACATCCAACAACCACCAGTACGCGTACGGGTACGCATACTTCAGGTTCCCGGTTTTGGACTTATACACAAATGTGATAACACACTATGTTTATATCCAAACATGGTTACATGATTCTAACCTCTTTATTTCAATCATTGAAACTTTCTTAGAGGATGACAATAGCCGTTTTCACACACTATTAGCATCAAAGCAATTTTCAAGATATTGAAATAATCATAACGAAACATTCCAAGACTACACCAAATGATTGTATCACACAAACCATATAAAATGTTACTCAGAAATTTTCACATGATATAAGATGAACTTGGTTGAAGCGAAATCTTGCCAACACATATTTCGAGAAATATGTAAGCGAGATAAACTCATCTCGAAATCTAAAATGTGTATATAGAAAACTATATCGTAATACGACTTATGTCTCAATATAGGAGATAGAGTAGAAATAGACTTTCCAAGTGATAGATGAGTTTCAGTCTCCACATACCTTTTGTCGATGAAGTTCCGCAAGCTCCCCGTAATAGTTCTTAGTCTTCAAATGATGAACGCCGTGAAGTTTAAGCTGAACTACACAATCTATGTCATAGTCCGAGACATCTATAAATAGGCTAGAAATCAAGACTTATAGTTTTGATCACTAACATTGAAAAACATGCTTGAGATAGCAACGCATGCGAGTTCGACCCAGCAGTGCTCTAACAATCTCCCCCTTTGTCAATTTTAGTGACAAAACTATCAATATATGGATTACAAAATAAATAAAACTTTGTAGCTTCTCATCCAAATGCTTGATCTCCTTGGCATCTTCAACACGACTCGAAATCTTCGTCACTTCCAAGTACTCCATGATTCTAAACGTGTTCAACTCAGCATCATAGTTGTTGAAGATCCGTAGCGATAACAATGAGAAAACAAATGCTCTCGATCATTGTTATACAGTGTCATAGTATTATTACACAGCATCAAAGTTAAATTGTATCACAACTTTGACAACAATACTATGGTGATATGTATCACTCCCTGATGTAATTTTAAATAGTGGTAAGAATGAGTTCGTAAGACTTGTGAAAGCTAGATTAATTTAAACTAAAAGTAGAGAAAATTTTAATCCAAATTTGTTTTTTTTTTTTTTTTTTTAGAGTGAATATAACCAAGACACTAGATTCCACTATTACACATGAATAAATGATGATAAAGATTCCAAAACTCTAATTATTTTTAAAATTTCTTTTTCTTAATTCACAAATTATCAAGCATATTCTCAAACATTAATTGTATCCCTTAAGCATAGATTATCTAATCAAAGCATAACCTATCTAATTGAATCACAACTAATTAGGAAAATTATGCAAACAATTAAAATTCTACAAAGTAGTGATTGAGTGAATTATAAAATACAAATTAGAGAAAAATAGAATAGTTACCAATTATTCATGCATAAATAGCTTCCTCCATGCCTTGGTTACGCGAGAATTAGCTCATCATTATCATGGAAATATGCTCAAAATTCATCTTTATTAATGCTCAAAAAAATGGTTCTCAAATGATGAAATAGGAGAAAAATTGATAAAAACCGGGTTTGTAACACTTTTGTTCGTTACAAACCGAGCTGTTACAGAGAACGATAAAAATGAAGTGTTGTTGACACTGTTGCAATACGACCCACAAACAGTTGTCGTTGTCACTGTTGAATCCAATGTTCTTCGTGTTCTTCACAGCAGCAGAAAATGGAGTTTTCCTACAACTTGATTTCTCGACTCTCTGGTTCTTCCTAACTGCTCCCAACTCTCTCTATAAACTCCCTCCCTTCAGTGAGACCCCAATCAACCTATTTATATCAATCAACACGTAAAAATCTTGCTAATAAATCCAAAATATTTTCTTTTACTCGGGGATAAAATTTACGTGATTCTTCCCCTGTTTATCTCCTCCACGCATCTGTTTGATCTCCACACACTTATTGCACGCTGGAAACGTGTTAAACTCGTTCTAAACTCCACAAAATCTTCCACAAAATCATCTCAACACGTGAAATATTCGTTTCTCCCTGTTTTCTTCTTGCGGATTACTCAACCAAATTTGGTCGAACCTAAAGCCCAAAACATGTTTATTAGGTCATATCACAACTACCCATAAGAAATCAGCCCTTTAATCTCTTCATAACATCATCAAAAATCGATCGAAACACTGCCAGTGAAATAAAAAAAATTTCCCGCCAAAAATCCATTTTCAAATGATGAAGGTGAAGTGCCCTGAATCCAAAACTCGGGTGCCTTTAACAGCTCGGCTGCCTTGGGGCGCCCTTATCGAATTTTAGGGTGCCTTTAGTAATTTTTGTGGGTGCCTTTAACACTTTTTTCTGGGGTGTTTCCAACATTTTTTCGGGGTTCCTCCGGTGTATTTCTGGGATGCTTCCGGTGCATTTCTGGGGTGCCTTTAGTACTTCATCCTGGGGTGTAAAACACCACTTAACGAGCCAATTCCGTCGCAAGAGCTTATTTCTCTAAAAATACCTACAAAGACATAAAACACCATAATAAGTTCAAAAATGGGTACTAAAAATATATACAATAGAGATGAAAATAGACACATAAATGCGTCTATCACTCCCCCTTAGTCAATACTTCATCTCGACATGAAAACCACTCCCATTTACATAATGATCCGTAAACCATATGTATTTGTAGTATGAAACTACATATTAATTCTCCCCCTTTTTGTCAATATAAATTGGCAAAGGTACGAAAACTAGTGGGATCCTCATGAAATTTTCATAGAGATACTTCATGACCAAAAGAGAATAACATACCAACTTATTTAGATGCAATCATAAAGCAGAAGCTAAATGCATTCATCAAGGAGTTTATAAAGATACAAGATAACCCCTATAAAATTCCACAGCCACACTCCCCACAAATATTTGACAATAAAGCACAAGTGCAAAAAGAACTCTCCCCCATAAAATGTCATTCCCATAAGAACAACAAAGGCGACCTTTCTTTTACAAGAAAAGAAGGATTTCTTTTGACATAACTAAATCACATGAAAACATGGATTTGAATCCAAAAATCTCAATTGAATCAACCACAAAATGATCAATTTAATTGGTCATGCTCAACATAAGATAACTTACGGAGCAACACAGTATATGCACAAAAAAATGTGGATCAGAGATCGACCAATACTGCGGAATACACAAGGATTCATTCTATTTTTCATCACTATTTGCACAATGACATATAATATACCTAATCCTTGTAAACAAAAGTTTTATCCTTTCTTTCATCAAAATAATGACATAAAAGGTTTTTAACTTTTGTTTGTCAAAAGTTCATTCTATCTTTTATCAATACTTTCATACCGACATAATAGAGATAACTTTTGAACAAGTATGGGATAGTCACAGGTTCACGGACGTAAACAACATATCCCATAACAATTTGCAATATATAAAATCATACATATTAAAATTGCAAAAAAAAAAAATCATCTTCCAAAAAACTTAGAATTTAAATAAATAAATCTAAAAACATTTAAGATGAAAATGTTGGAAATAGCTATGTGTCTCACAATAATGGCTATTCCAAACCCTAGTAATCCTTCTAAAAACACAAGAAATAAATTCTCATAAGAAGTTTCCTAGACATTGAGACCTCTGAAGAATTCTTTATCGTCCCCGAACTCCTTGTCGTCAACAGCCATAGGTACATAGGGTTCGTGAAGAAAGGAGTCAATTCCAACAAACCTTCTACGCTGATAATGTCGAACCAGGGCCTTCTGAATTTTGAAAGTTCTCATAACAAAAGCCTTTATTTGCTGAATCTCCTTCCTTGTTTCCTTCAACTCTTCAAGAACACCAGAAAACTTCTGAGAATTTGAAGGAACGGCTCTTGGCTTCCTCACATTCCTTCTTTTTCTTTTAAAAGTTGGAGGTAACGGAGATTTCTCTTTTTCATTCATGATTGATGGCTTAACAATCATATTAACATCTTTTCCATCAGAAGACATGATGCTTGGAGTATCCATACGTGTATGGGTTTGTGAGAGGAAATCACAATTTAAGCTCAACAAGCAGTCTTAAGATGAAAAGAGTTTCAGAGAAGGAAAAGGAATATGGGGTTACGGAACCTTTAACCACACAGGTTCACGCACACACAATTCACAACCCTAGAGAGAGTAGAATTGTCGAGAATAACCCTCTTTTATTGATTAAACAGGGAAGTCCCTTTCAATATCAATTAGATATGAAAGAATTCCAAATTTGCAAAACACAACAAACTTAAGAAAATAACAAAATATTTTTATTTTCTTAAAGCCTGAGGTGTGCACAATCTTGTCTCTTTTGATCAGGCATATGAGACAAGATGCACCAAAACAACACAATCAAGTTGTGCTGCGGTGAACACCAATCTGTCCACCATAACCTTTTTGAAAGGAATTCATAGAACCCTGTCTATCAAAATGTTTAGACCATACTATTTTCTCTAGTGGTCTTGACTTATCTTTGGAAACTAATTTATTTGAAGAGGATAAAATCTTACATACCTCAGCGGTTTTTTGAACAAGTTTGAGCTTGTTTGCTAGCCGATTTAGTCTTCGTTGAAGTTTATTGACATATCTCATCTTGTGTTTGTACTTGAAACACTTTGAAAGTTCATGACCTTTGAATGAACAATAAGAGCATGTAAACGGATAAGATGATTCAGACGCCCGAGATGTGCAAGCTGCTAGACACAGAGTGGACCCTGAAAAATCAGACAGAGAGTTTCCAACAGAAAGGTCAATTTTTTCTTCCAGATTGGTTGAGTCTTCTTCTGAAAGAATATCAAGATTGATGTATGTATTGCTACAATTATCAAAATCAATATCTTCACAAAGAAGTGCAACACTTGATTTTTCGTCTTCATTGGAATCATAGCGATCAGACATATCATCAAGAGTTGCAGCAAGACCTTTGTTCCCAGTGTATTTTCTACAGTTCGGACACTCATTTGCAAAATGACAAAACCTGTACACTTAAAGCAATGTAGCATATCCTCGTCAGCATCCCTGCTTTTAGGAGGAATGTGATTATGAGGTTTAACTGATGATCTGGGTTTGTCTCTGGAGAACCGTTTACTTCTCTTCAATAGAAGATCTCTAAACTGTCTTGTGATCAAAGAGACTGACTTGTCAAGATCTTCATCTGATGAATCAGCCTCAGAAAGATCATCCTCAGAGACGCAAACACTTTTACTTTTGTCAAGTAATTTAGTGTTCTTTTGTGTTTTAAAGGCAACATCCTTTCCGTTTTTGGATGTATGCTCATGATCAAAGATCTTTAGCTTTCCAACCAACGTATTTCTGGAGAGAGCATCAAAGTTATTTCCCTCAACGATGGCATGCTTCTTAGAAGCGTATCTAGATGGTAGCGATCTGAGAATTTTCATCACAATGTCCTTTTCAGGAATAGTCTTACCCAATACAAAGGATTCATTAACAATTTCAGACACTTTGTGATTAAACTCATCAAATGAATCTTCATCTGCCATACGAAGGTTTTCCCAATCAGAATTTAGGTTTTTAAGCCTAGATTTCTTCTCACTGGTATTCCCTTCGAATACGGTTTCTCAGATATCCCAAGCATCTTTAGACCGAGTGCACGTAGTCACATGGTGCTGAAGATCTGGGGTAATGGCATGTATGATGGCATTAAAACTGTCGGAGTTTTGCTTTGCAGCAAGTATCTCAGCAGTGTCATATGCACCAATATCCTTTGGAACGGTCGCATTTCCTACTGCCACAACGGGAGCAAAAGAGCCATTAACTATATAAACCCATGATTGAAAATCACACGCTTGAAGAAAGGCACGCATAGCAATTTTCCACCACAAGTAATTTGAGCCATCGAATACTGGTGGTACGTTTATAGAGATAACACTTCTGTCCATATCAGATCGCTACAAACACAGACTTATAAGGTCTTTAATGTGTTTGCCTGCTCTGATACAATTTGAAAATGCGGGGGTCTACTAACCACACCCAACAATTCATTTGGCAATCTGAGAGGACTTACTCCAATATACTTTTCTAGAAAATCAACTAGACAGTCAGACTCAATCTAGAGCAAAGTATATCAAAGAGTTTAATATCTCTATTTCACAATGTAATTAGCAAATCAAACAGATAGAAATCCGCGAGCCTGATTATTATGTGAAACAACTTGAACGGTACCAAAGACCAATGTTCAAGTGTCAATCAATTTAAATAAACAACCAAAGGTTGTATATTCTAATTGATTGATCTTAACGCACAACCTGTGATATTTAAATTATATAATAAAATATAATGCGGAAAAGAAATAACACAGACACCAAAATTTTGTTAACGAGGTAAACTGCAAATGCATAAAAACCCCGGGACCTAGTCCAGTTTGAACACCATACTGTATTAAGCCGCTACAGACTCTAGCCTACTACCAATTAACTTCGGACTGGACTGTAGTTGAACCCTAATCAATCTCATACTGATTCAAGGTAAAGTTACGTTCCTTACGTCTCTGATACCAGCAGGATACTACACACTTGATTCCCTTAGCTGATCTCACCCACAACTAAGAGTTGCTACAACCTAAAGTCGAAGACTTGATAAAAAAATTTGTCTCATACAGAAAAGTGTATAGATTGAATAAATCTGTCTCCCACAGAAATACTTAAGAGTTTTTGTTCCGTCTTTTGATAAATCAAGGTGAACAGGAACCAATAGATAAACCGGACTTATATTCCCGAAGAACAGCCTAGTATTATCAATCACCTCACAATAATCTTAATCGACTAGCGAAACAAGATATTGTGGAATCACAAACGATGAGGCGAAGATGTTTGTGATTACTTTTATCTTGCCTATCGGATAAATACTCAATACGATATAATCGAGCAAGATCAGAACACGCAACCACAAAGAAAATAGTTGGGTCTGGCTTAACAATACAAATGAAGTCTTTGAAGTCGTTAACCTACAGGGTCTCGAAGATACCTAAGGTTAAAGGAGAATCGACTCTAGTTGATTCAACTAGTAACATACAGGAGGTGTGGGGATTAGGTTTCCAAGTTGCTAGAGTTCTCCTTTATATAGTTTTCAAATCAGGGTTTGCAATCCAAGTTACCTTGGTAACAAAGCATTCAATATTCACCGTTAGATGAAAAACCTGATTTAACCAAGCTAATATCTTTCAACCGTTAGATCGAACTTAGCTTGTTACACACAAATGAAATGTACCCTCATTTAGGTTTATGTAAACGTACCCAAACATGTACACCATGTTGGCTCACAAATAGTTAACGGAAGTTAGCCATATGATTACTCTCATATCAACCTTATTCATCTTAACCATAACTAGTTCAAATGACTCAAATGAAACTAGTTAAAGAGCCGTTCAATTGCTATATTCTCATAGAAGTATACAAGAACAAAATTTAAGCAAAATCAATTTGATTCACTCGAATCAATACATGAACATTATATCCACAGTTTGAAAAGATTGTATTCCTTCTTTTATAAATGTTTAAGTTCATGTAAACAACCGATTTTAGAAAGTAACCAACTCAAGTATGCAAATGGGTACGCATACTTAAGCAGCCGGACCGAGTTTGGTTACGCCAGTATGCGTACGGGTGCGCATACCTATTCACACTTCCAAACTCCAATAGAAATTCTCGGACGTGAGACTTCCGCCAGTATGCGTACGGGTACGCATACTTGCCCAGACATCCAACAACCACCAGTACGCGTACGGGTACGCATACTTCAGTTTCCCGGTTTTGAACTTATACACAAATGTGATAACACACTATGTGTATATCCAAACATGGTTACATGATTCTAACCTCTTTATTTCAATCATTGAAACTTTCTTAGAGGATGACAATAGACGTTTTCACACACTATTAGCATCAAAGAAATTTTCAAGATATTGAAATAATCATAACGAAACATTCCAAGACTACACCAAATGATTGCATCACACAAACCATATAAAATGTTACTCGGCAATTTTCACATTATATAAGATGAACTTGGTTGAGGCGAAAGTTTGCCAACACATATTTCGAGAAATATGTAAGCGAGATAAACTCAGCTCGAAATCTAAAATGTGTATATAGAAAACTATATCGTAATACGACTTATGTCTCAATATAGGAGATATAGTAGAAATAGACTTTCCAAGTGATAGATGAGTTTAAGTCTCCACACACCTTTTGTCGATGAAGTTCCACAAGCTCCCCTTAGTAATTCTTCGTCTTCAAATGATGAACGCCGTGAAGTCTAAGCTCAACTACATAATCTATGTCCTAGTCCGAGACATCTATAAATAGGCTAGAAATCAAGACTTATAGTTTTGATCACTAACATTGACAAACATGCTTGAGATAGCAACGCATGCGAGTTCGACCCAGCAGTGCTCTAACACATGGGACGCTGATCAAGACGCTTCACACCCAGTTGCACAGTATAGTAACGCCATGGCCATTCCACGGTTGGGGGCTAGACCTCATAGGCCCAATAAACCCGAACTCCTCGAAGCACCATAAATACATAATCACCGCTACGGAGTATGTATCCAAGTGGGTCGAGGAGATACCTCTAAAATATTACGCTGGGGAAACCATGGCGGCATTTATCAAAGAGTACATCATTTACAGGTTCGGCGCACCCATGATAATTAGGGAGAATAACGCTAAGTCATTCGTTAAAAAAGATGTGATAGACTTACTCTAGCAATACAACACGAGGTTATACACGTCAAACCCCTATTATCCCCAAGGAAACGGGCAGGCTGAGGCTACTAATAAAACCCTCATTCAGATCTTAAGCAGAAAATTTCACGATCACCACAAGGGATGGCATGAACATCTACCACTCGCACTATGGGCATACGAAATTTCAAAACGAAGTTCTAGTGGGGCGTCACCTTATTCTTTAGTCTACGGCGAGGATGCCATACTACCTACGGAAATAACAGTACCATCAGCAAGAGTAGCAATGGCTAGACACACCACACCTGATGAAGTAAGCCGACTCGTGCGCCTGGACACGATAGAAGAGAGAAGGGCGCGAGCAAAGCGGTTTGCTGAGGCACATAGGAAGCGAACACCCAACTACTATAACCAAGGTGTCAAAGAAATAACTTTCAAGGTTGACGACATGGTTCTCAAAATTTCCCCCCACGTGCAAAGGAATGCCAGCGCGGGAAAGTTCGCAGCAAATTGGGACGGCCCGTTCAAAGTCCGAAAGGTGGTCGAGAGCGGATACTACAAACTAAGACGAATGGATGATACCAAAGTCAAGTCGCCCATCAATGGAAAATGGTTAAAGAGTTTCCATGCATAAGTTACCTTATGTACGAACACCCACTTCATATTATAAAAGCCAGCTATCAACAATAAACGATGTGGGAGTAGAATCACAAAAAGGCAACGGGATGCATAGACACCCGGTTGGCTAACGAATTTACAAAAGGCTACGGGATGCATAGACACCCGGTTGGATGACGAATTTACAAAAGGATACGGGATGCATAAACACCTGGTCGGCTGACGAATTTACAAAAGGCTACGGGATGCCAAAGGCATCCTGTCGGTCAACAAATTTACAAAAGTCCACGGGATGCATAGACACATGGTCGGCTGACGAATTTACAAAAGGCCCCGGGATGCATAGACACTCGGCCGGCTGACGAATTTACAAAAGTCTATGGGATGCATATACACCCGGTCGGCCGATGAACTTACAAACGACTATGGGCTGCATAGACACCTGGTCGACTGATGAATTTACAAAAGGCTACGGGATACATAGACACCCGGTTGTCCAATGAACCTACCGAAACTACGGGATGCCGAAGGAACCCATAGAAGGCTATGAGACACTGGGAACACTCGGCCAATTAATTAACTTGCAAAGGCGCTAAACCAAACACCGTCTCATACCCAAACCAAACAAAAGAGGGAGTAGGCGCGTTTAAAACCAACCCACCCCGCCCCAATTTCACTCCAACATCGCCACAAGGCGCGCTTTAATTTTTCTATTCCTTGGAAAACTAAAGGGGGGAGTAGGCGCGTTTTACACAGCACGCTCCATATAAAATAAAAAGAGGGGGAGTAGGCGAGTTTGACACACCACGTTCCATCTAAAATACAAACAAGGGGAGTAGGCGCGTTTTACACACACCCTGCCTACACCACAGAGGTGAATCACCAAAACGCCGCACTCCATTCAAGCAAAAAAAAGGGGGAGTAGGCGCGTTTAACATACTCCCTATCAAACCCCACCAAGGGGGACATATCAAAATGCGCGCCCTATCTATACCAAACAACGAAAAAAAAAAGGGGGGGGGAGCAAGAAACAAGCGCGCCCAAAATACAGAAGGACTAGGGTATGTCACGAGTCTCTCTTGTCCTCCCACTCTAAACCATACAAATAATATAGCAAGCACCAGAGTTTCCACAAAAAAAGGGGGGCCATCTATTAAGAAGAAAAAAAAAAGAGAAAGAAAGAAAGCAACACAACCACCTAAAAAAAAAAAAAAAAAAAAAAAAAAACACATAACACCAGAAATAAACCCTTTAGCCGGCGATCAACGCACGGCAATGGACGATATCTACATCCATAGGTTCCACCATTAAGCGCGCCTCCTCACACTGAAAATTAGGCAGAGTCAAATCCCGATCGGCTTCATCTACCAACTTGTGGATATCCTGCATGATTTTATCTTTAGATTTTTTCCCGCGCGCAAACGGAAGAGTATCTTCGTGTTCATCATAATCCTTACGCGCCTTATCTTGACGAATCAGTCTAAGGGTCCACGACATACCCATTTCCTCTCTCAGCACCAGCAGGCGCGCCAGCTCGTCCTGAGGATAGGACGGAGATACCAGCGCGGATACGGCTGCCAGGGTCAAAGTGTACCCAAGGAGCTGTGGAGTCGCTTGGTCATAAATATGAAGGAGACAATCGGATATGGCGCGATCTATATTAGTCATCATTATCATAGACTCCATGAATAATTAATTAGCCGCGTAACGAGCGGTGACAGCATCGTCCAGTGCGCGCTGGACTTAGGGGATACATGCCCAGACGGTTCAGCTCTCTGAGCAGTTTGGAACACCTCATATTGTTCAGCAAATTTGGCACGCATAGAGTTCCTGTTCGCCACTCTCTAATCCCTTAGCGCCTCAATCTCAGCTTTCACTAGCAACAATCGCGCCAATTCATGATGCTTAAATAATGCTAAAACTAGCGCGGGGATGGGTGCAAAGGTTAAGACATATCCACGAAGAGGGCGAGCCATTTCGAGCGAGGTATCAACAGGAGGAGATGGGAACTCAAAGACAAAGTTGAAGTTAAAATTGGTTTTCGGATCAGGAAATACAAACCATATATATATATATATATTGGGTGAGCAGTGCCATAAATGATACGGTAACCGCTCATATCTTCCGGTGCATGTTATGACACGTGACAGCTGGTAGCGGGGACTCCGAGGAGGTATTATAGAAGGTTAATTAATCACTATCTAAGAGAAGGATTTGAAGCATGTAGTGATATGACTAATGGGTCATTTGGCAATTGACCCAAAAGTCAGGGGATTAATGTTGATACATGAAAATTATTACCCTCAAACAGGGCTAGGGGCCCCCTAATGGGGAGCTAAACCCAACATTAAACAAGGGGATTTGGGGGAATCAAGCCCAAGTCCACTAAGAAATATCCATTAAGAGAAAAGGATAAAGAGGGAATTAATAGAAAAGGAAAAGGTTACATAAGAAAGAATGACATTAGTAGTAATTAGAGAGGTTTAGGACATGTGGCATGATGTCATTAAAGGAAGGGCTTTTGGGAAAATCTATAAAAGGAGGTATGTAGTACAATAGAAAGCAAGTTCTATCTCATACAATTCATAGAAAGTGTTGTCATTTGGTGTAACTAGGACGGTTAGGAACAAAATCATATTCACCCTTCAACAGTAGTAAACCTAGATTTTAGGGTTTGAATTTGTTTTATGAATTTCAAAATGCGGGGGTCTAACAACCACACCCAACAATTCGTTTGGCAATCTGAGAGGACTTACTCTAATACACTTTCTAGAGAATCAACTAGACAGTCAGACTCAATCTAGAATAAAGTATATCAAAGAGTGTAAATATCTCTAACTCTTAATTCAATCCGAAATCAGCAAATAGAAATCTGCGAGCCCGATTGAATATAAGAGGAGTTACTTGAACGGTACCAAAGACCAATATTCAAGTGTCAATCAATGTAAATCAACAACCAAAGGTTGGATATTCTAATTGATTGATCTTAACGCACAACCTGTGATATTTCAATTATATAACAAAATATAATGCGGAAAAGAAATAACACAAACACCATAATTTTGTTAACGAGGAAACCGCAAATGCAGAAAAACCCCAGGACCTAGTCCAGATTGAACACCACACTGTATTAAGCCGCTACAGATACTAGCCTACTACAAATTAACTTCGGACTGGACTGTAGTTGAACCCTAATCAATCTCACACTAATTAAAGGTACAGTTGTGCTCCTTACGTCTCTGATCCCAGCAGGATACTACGAACTTGATTCCCTTAGCTTATCTCACCCACAACCAAGAGTTGCTACGACCCAAAGTCGAAGACTTGATAAACAAATCTTTATCACACATAAAAGTCTATAGGATTGAATAAATCTGTCTCCCACAGAAATACCCAAGAGTTGTTGTTCCGTCTTTTGATAAATCAAGGTGAACAGGAACCAATTGATAAACCAGACTTATATTCCCGAAGAACAACCTAGTATTATCAATCACCTCACAATAAACTTAATCGACTAGCGAAACAAGTTATTGTGGAATCACAAACGATGAGACGAAGGTGTTTAT
The DNA here is from genome assembly GCA_023531105.1 of Papaver atlanticum. Taxonomy (NCBI): domain Eukaryota; kingdom Viridiplantae; phylum Streptophyta; class Magnoliopsida; order Ranunculales; family Papaveraceae; genus Papaver; species Papaver atlanticum. Next base: position 9,070,068 of record JAJJMB010008071.1, on the reverse strand, counting down.
GACTACTTTTATCTTTCCTATCGGAGATATAAAATCTCGAGTCAATTATTCCAATTGTACTCAACACGATAGAAACAACAAGATCAGATCACGCAACTACAAAGAGAATAGTTGGGTCTGGCTTCAAAATCCCAATGAAGTCTTCAAGTCGTTAACCTACAGGGTCTCAAGAAGAAACCTAATGTTAAAGGAGAATCGATTCTAGTTATGCAACTAGTAACACACAGGAGGTGTGGGGATTAGGTTTCCCAGTTGCTAGAATTCTCCCTTATATAGTTTTCAAATCAGGGTTTGCAATCCAAGTTACCTTGGTAACAAAGCATTCAATAATCACCGTTAGATGAAAAACCTGATTCAACCAAGCTAATATCTTTCAATCGTTAGATCGAACTTAGCTTGGTACACACAAATGAAATGTACCCTCATTTAGGTTTATGTAGCCGTACCTAAACGTGTACACCATGTTGGTTCACAAATAATTAACCGAGGTTAGCCATATGATTACTCTCATATCAACCTTATTCATCTTAACCATAACTAGTTAAAATGACTCAAATGAAACTAGTTAATGAGTTGTTCAATTGCTATATTCTCATGAATTATACAAGAACACAATTGAAGCAAAATCGGTTTGATTCACTTGAATCAATCATGAACATTATAGGCACGGTTTGCAAAGATTGCATTCCTTAAGATTTAAATGTTTAAGTTCATGAACAGACCGATTTGATAAAAATAACCATCTTAAGTATGCGTACGGGTATGCGTGCTTAAGCAACCGGATTTTGAGTTTGTTAAGTTTCTAAACTCAGCAGAAATTCTCGGTTCAAAAACTTCCGCCAGTATGCGTACGGGTACGCATACTTATCTTGTCTCCTTCACCAATTTCTTATACACACATATGCATACACTTGGCTCCCGGTTTATGGATTTATACACTAATGTGTGAACACAATATATATGCTTATATCCAAAGATGGTTACATTATCAACTCTACATTCCATTCATTGAAACATTCTTCTACAATGACAATAGCCGTTTTCACACACTATTAGCATCAAAGCAATTTTCAAGTTATTGAAATGTCAACATGACTTTCATCACGAGTAAAGATGAACATGGCTAAAGAGAAAGCTTGTCAACACATATTTCGAGAAACATGTAAGCGAGATATACTCAGCTCAAAATCTCAAATGTGTATAGTAGAAAACTATATCGTAAAACGATTTATGTCTCAATTATAGGAGATAGAGTAGAAATAGACTTTCCAAGTGATAGATGAGTTCAAGTCTCCACATACCTTTTGTCGATGAAGTTCCACAAGCTCCCCTTAGTAATTCTTCATCTTCAAATGATGAACACCGAGAAATCTAAGCTCAACTACACTATCTATGTCCTAGTCTGAGACATCTATAAATAGGCTAGAAATCAAGACTTATAGTTTTGATCACTAACATTGACAAACATGCTTGAGATAGCAACGCATGCGAGCAATGCTCTAACAGTATTATTGACTATGTATGAGTTCTATATGCACTACACCAAATTTTGGGATTAGAAACAGAATTAAGTCATTACGAATCGGAGTTGTAACGGCTGTTGCCTGTTTCAAAAGAGGGTATTACAGTCTTTTCGCAACGGAAATGGAGCCGTTACGAATTTTAGGTTGTAACGGCGTTAGTAACAGAGGAGAGCCGTTCGAATTGACACGTGGTAACAGCTGAGAGCCGTTACGAAAATTTTGTAACTACATGGTCGTAACAGATACCATCCGTTACGAATTTTTTTGTAACCTCAAAAAGATTACTATCAGTCAACATTGACCTGGTCAAAATTAGTCAATACTGACCAATTTTGACCAGGTCATCATTGACCGGCAGATCATTCCCTGTCGGAAATACACCGGAATTCAATAATAATTTCCAGCAAAAATCTTTCATTCAATTCAACTAAATTCGGTCACACATTTAACAACAATAATTAGTCTTATGCTTTCAACAAGAACAACTTCAGAGAATTCCTATGTTTTGAGGGAACACAATGGATGGTTAGAAACTTAAGAGAATTCTAAGTTTTCAGTGGCTTAAAGCTCATACAATATCTGTTTAGAACTTAAAGAGCATATAAGATAACACTAACCGATGCAGAACTCACATAACATTCTTTAAGTTCCTAACCTATTTCTAAGTTCTCTCATGTCGCAGGCTAACATGTACAGAAACATGACTCACATAACATCCTTCTCATGCCGCGGATTGCTGCATTTGAAGAAGAATTGGTGAAGCGGATGGAATTCAAAGCGACAGCAGCTACGCATCTTCAAACCATGGCCACTGCTCTTGTAGGAGCTCTCTCTTCCAAGAAGAAGCAGCTACGCAGTACTTCATCTGCAGACACAAAACACTGTTAACAACGGTTTTAATAGAGATGTTGAACAAGAAAATTCGGCAAATGCAACAGCATAAACCAAATTCAGTTAGCAGTCATGGATAGCTATTCTTAATATGGTGCCTGACTGATCGTGGAAAAGAAATCACAAACCAGGTCTTTCTGTTCTGCTTCTAAGTATGCAAATGGGTCTGAACTACAGACTACAAAGTGGGAAGACAAAGCCAAAGTAAGATAGTAACAGTTCTTGTATTAAATTTTAAATCATCTCCATCGATATATTTCAAATAGGAAAACTAGGAAAAACATGATCAGGATTCTCCGAATACCTTAACTAGCTCTATTGGACCAAGTTTCACGCATTCCTCCTCAACATATGACTTCAGCTTGGTCTTTAAATTAGCATCGGACTGCAAATGTGCAAAACAGATCACATACTCAACAACAACAGAATACAAAGAACAATGGATATCGTGGCTACATTTGTATGTGAAATGTTTACTTACCCTCATTTCAGCAGGCGTGAACATAAACCGAAGAATAACAGTAGCAGGAATCAACACCTTGCTATCATCACGACCCCCTGCACATGAAAGAAAGTTATGGACCGACTTATGAGCCATCGAAAATACATTCGGGTGCTAGAATCCATTGCAAGAAATGAAAAACAATCAGAAAGAGTAAAACATAGCACTACTTACATGCTCTTTTAACAACGACCAAAAGCCTGTAGTTGACCGAGCCATAAACGCATTGCAGGAGATGTGGCCACAAACTGTGAAGTGCACACTTAGAAGTTCAAAAAAGACACCCAGATGTCAGTGACGGAGTTTTATTTGCAGGACATATTAAATGTGAGTGAGAATGAAAGCAGTAAATACAGTTTGCGTTGAATCCATTGAATCATTGGGACTAAAAAAGTTAGAGAAATCAAATCAGTGCAAATTAAAGATTTCACAGCAACACATCCATCTACTACGAAAAAAGCACATCTGGAGGTAGGCAATAAAGTAAGCTATCACTAGAAGTTAAAGATTTTCAACTATGAAGCACAACTATAAAGAATTTACCATTTTCAAGATAAGTATTAATGTTTTTGTTTGTAGGAGATTGAGATTGAAGACGAGACTTCCTTTCCAAATCTGATCTAGCTGTTTTCTCCCGTTCTAATTCCTGTAGATAAAAAATAAAAAGAGGTCCCAATATCAGAAATCATATGATAGTATCGAACACAAACAACATCAAGAACAAGATTCTGGAGACAATATCTTGTAACATAAGTTCAAGAACAATGTATATGGTATGCTTGTCAATACACACCCTACGTCACCATACTCAAAACTACCTGCTGCAATAGTTCCTTATCTGACATTAGATCCATCAGTTCTTGTCTGTGTTTCTTCTTGTGCTCCTTGATTTCTTCTTCAAGTTGATTGACATGACCTTCATAGGTGGCAACCGACTCTTGTGATTCAAGATATTCCTGACGATTTTCAGATGCTCTTTGGCTCACCTTTTCAAGAGATCGACTTAACAATGTTTGCTCGGCCCCAAGACATGAGATCTGAAACACCGAGTATGGGTAAGCAAATAATCAAATTATAGTGCTTAGGATATTTTTAGGATAACATATGTGTCCAACAAGTATTACCTGTTCTTCCGTTCTGCTTAGAGTTTGCCTCAATTCTTTAAGTGTTTGAATCAATGTACTTTGAATCTCCTCTGATTCTCTCAAACGACTCTCAAGTTCAGACCTAGCCTCTCGGTTCGCTAGCCTCTGCCAATGCCTTTTCTTTTTTAACTAAACCTTGCCTACTGTTAATTCATCTCGCTGAATTTCAAAAGGTTCCTAGTCAGGTAACCGAAGAACCACAGACAAACAAAAAACAATGAATAAACAAGATAAAACAACAGTATTACCTGAGCTTTCTTTTTTTTTTTCGTTGTGTCATACGTTCAAGGAATTCGATGTACATTTTCTTCAACTTTTCAATAGATTTTGCAAGGCTGCGACATAGTAGTAAAGACACCATCACAATGCAACCCTCATACAATATGTACTTCTAGAATTATTAGTCACTACACTCACTTGATCCCAGGCAGTACAAGGCCTTGACACATAAATTGAGATGATAACACAACCAGGCCTAATGTATAAAACCATCAAAGTCATTGACATCTTATTGATTTTGAATCCTTACACAAAATATCCATCTCACCTTCTTGAATCAAAAACAATCCGATAATCACAAAAAAAAAGTCGAGTTTACCAAATCTGGTCGCGATTCTGAAGCACTAAGGACAGCGTGGCGATTAGGTTGCGCATGAAGCACCTGGTCAAAACCCAGACATTCAGCCAAGTTAGTCACTCAAACATGATAGAGAAAATAACAAATGCAACTCAAAAGGATGCAGCATCCAAACCACTTTGCTAGCTTAGTGATCCTAGTTTTTATATCAGGACTGTCAGTATGTGTGGAAATAATCTTCATGTTCTGCAGCAGCTCCCTGATTTTGTTAACCAGAAAAGTGAGCACCACTAAGAAACGATAAGCACATAGATTGAGTGGTTACATTGAATCAAGAAATTTTAAGAAGCTATTTCAAGAAGTTACAGGATTATAATGACATAAACAGTTACAGAGTCACTACTTTACTATAAAATTCACAATTCAGCAGTGATCCTCCTGTTGATTGTGGGGGGCTTAACAGGCTTAACAATACTAATTTGGTTGAAATCCAGGTAAGCTTGAGTATACCTGATAAGCACTGTCAAAGAAAGGTAGCCACCCCTGCGATCTCATTGCCTTATTTGCTCCCACTTCTCAAGGGTTGGATCAAAAGATAACCAATACACACAATTAAACAAAAAAATCTCAAAACAAAATTCAAGAAATAGAAGCTAGGGTTTAAAATTTAACCGAAATCTGAGAATGACCCAATTGCAAACATAAACTGCCAATTCTTCTTCTCACAAATCGAGCATAAATCCATCTTCTACAAACCCCTAAATCATCATCAGTTGCTCAATCAAAATCAGTTCAAACCCCTAAAATCAATTGAACCCATCTCTGTAACTCAATCACCAGAAGAAATCCCTATTTAATCTTCAGTTCTTCATCTCTTTCTCTCCATGAATCAGCAGCAGAAATCTGAATTCTAATCATATGTTCTTCACAGCATCAGAATCTATCGATCACAACACCCCTCTCTTACATCTGCTTCACCAATCATCAGAAAACAAAGAAGAAAAAGAAGATTAAGATTCAAAACAGGAAAAAAAAACCTATAGATCGAATTTCTAGCCTTGGAAGAAAGATGAAAGCTATTTAGATTTATCAATACCTTGAACTGAAGAGGAACCAATACCCTTTTCACCGAAATCCAACCCTAATTTCTCCAAAATCCATCAATCGCCATCGATTCAGATTTGTCATAATATAGAGATTAAACCCTAATTTCTACTTTCTCTATCTCGCTTTTTACAAGACAAGCAGATATTAATAAAAGAAAAGGAGGAGATAAAACAGAAAAGAAGAGAAGAGAAAGAGGATTGATCGAGAGATCGATGGAAGAAACTGAGAAGGAAAGATGTTTCTGTTTTTCGCCTCTCTAGCTCGAGATTTTCGACAGAAGAAAAAAGAAATGAAGAAATTCATTCGAGAGATAGGACTTAGGGTTAATTAGATATTTTATGATTAAGACGCATCTCGAGAATAAAATGAAGGATAGAGATATTAGTTTAGGCATAAACGGTGTAGATGAAACACAATAGGATGCATGTGAATGGCACGCGCACATACCCCAGGTGTTACGACCCAGGTGTGACCAAGCGTGTGACTGGTACGCATATAAAAAAAATCGTAACGGCTCTCCCTTGTTACGAATTTATCGTAATTGCCATTTGCGACGGGAATTTTGTAACGGCCACAAAACCGTTACGAATTTTAGTTACGAATCCTGAAATTTGTTGTAGTGATGTAATGAAATAATCTGATTATTTGTTGCATTACTTTTGGTTTTCATTTGGATGGAGATTTAGGGTTTAGTTTAAGGTTTTTATTTGAAAGTTTTTATGAACAGGAAATCAGGATTTCAATTGTTTATGATGTTGAATCAATTGAGTATGTGTAACTTGGTACTGCTTAATCAATTAATTCACTTGTTTGATTTTACTACTAATTCAATAGGATGCAGATCAAGGTTTTGATTCATAAACATTGGGTTTTTAGTTTTATTATGGATTTAGGGGTTTATAGTAATTCAGATCTATGAAATTGTTGTTGATCTTTTTCTATTTTCGTTGTTGGTTATGTAGTTTTGAGAAGATTAAAATGGCATTGGAAATTACACATTTTTTGTTGGCGTCTCAGTCACCAGATGCAAATGTAAGAACAACTGCATAAGGAAACTGGTTTTTGTTTTTTTTGTCAGTTGATCTTGCAAATGAGTTATTTTGTCATGGTACATGTACGGGGTTTGTATACCCTTAAGACAAAACGAGTTCAGGAGTTCACATAACTTTTACGATATGCATACTGGGTATGTATACCAACCTGAGTTCACAAGTCAACGGAACTTTTTGGTTTTGCATACTTGGTATGTGTACCAAAAGTTGTTGCCGAACTATAGCTAAGCCGGTACGTGTACTGAGTACCTATAACAGTTGTGCCAGTATGTAAGATGGTACGTGTATTGTCCTATATCCAGACTTACAATAGTTATATATCTCTCTAATAATCAATTTGAAACATTCCCGAATAACAACAATGACACATATCACTGTTCCAGGCTATTTTAAAATGATAATCTTGAATCACGATTTAGGTTATAAACAATAAATTGTTCTAAACCAAATTCATCAAGTATGAACACATGTTCTTAAGCTTAGTCAACATATTTCGAGAATAATTAACAAGATAAACTTGAATCGAAATTTTTATTATGCATGTAATGTATAAATTAGTCATGCGATATAGTCTCATAGATAGAAAGGAAAAAAATTGAGTAATAAGTGGTTCAGTCTTCACTTACCTTTTTTTGATTAAGTTCTCCAAAAACTTCGGTTGATCTTCGCGTTCAAACGGTTGAACGCAGTGATGTCTGGTACTCAACTACACACTTCTATCCTAATCCGTGGTTTCACTAAATATAGACTAAAAATCAAGATATAGTTTTGATCAACTAAATTTGACAACAAGTTTGAGATAACAACACTTGTGAGTTCGACTGAGCAATGCTAACACATGGGTTTATCTTATGCACACCAAAGGGGAAACTTTCAAATTCATTAGATATTACTCTAACTTTGTTACTATTAAATACTCTCAGCAGATCACTAATAATTCTACTATTACTTCATTTCAATTTTTGACATTATAATAACGTATTTAATTTGACAATTCAGTAGGATTCCTCTCTCACGAACCACGGAGTTTTACCGAGACTGTGAAAATTCCTCATTGGCATGACTTAAAAGGTGAAATAAGTTGCAAAACTTGATGCGAATAATACTTGGACCCATACTTGTCCCCCACCTGGAGAAATTGTTATTGGTTGAGTATATAAAATAAATTTTCGAATGCTACAAGGCACCCCTTGTGGCGAAGGGATACACACAAAAAGGGGTATTAATTATCACGATATGTTTGCTCATGTTTCCAAGTTGGTCACCCTTCGATTTTATTATCGGTTATAGCAGTTAAAAATTGGCTTCTTCACAAATTAGGGACGTCAATAACGCTTTCTTACAAGGAAACTTATTTGAAGATATTTACATGAAACTTCCTCATGGTTTCCAGAAAACATGGTCATTCTTGTGTTTGTAAACTCAATAAGTCTTTGTATGGTCTCAAGCAAACCTCTCGTTAGGTTTTCTAAGTTCTTTAGTTCCCTTATTAATGAGGGTTTTGAAAAAGCGGGGTCTAACAACCACACCCAATATTTCGTTTAGGCAATTTGTATGGACTAACTCCAATATAATTCCAAGAGAATCAACTAGACAGTCAGACTCAATCAAGGAAAATATATCCTAGAGTTATATCTTTGTTTCTCAATGTAATCAGCAAATCAAATAGATAGAAATCCGCGAGCCTAATTATTATGAGAAACAACTTGAATGGTACCAAAGACCAATGTTCAAGTGTCAATCAATTTCAATCAACAACCAAAGGTTGGATTTTCCAATTGATTGAACTACGCACAACCTGTGATATTTCAATTATATAAAAAATATAATGCGGAAAAGAAATAACACAGACACCAGAAGTTTTATTAACGAGGAAACCGCAAATGCAGAAAAATCCCCAAGACCTATTCCAAATTTGAACACCACGCTGTATTAAGCCGCTATAGACTCTAGCCTACTACAAGTTAACTTCAGACTGGAATGTAGTTGAGCCCTAACAAATCTCACACTGATCAAGGTACAGTCGCGTTCCTTACGCCTCTGAATCCCAGCGGGACTCTACGCACTTGATTCCCTTAGATGATCTCACCCACAACTAAGAGTTGCTTCGACCCAAAGTCGAAGACTTGATAAACAAATCTATCTCACACAGAAAAGTCTATTGAATAGATAAATCTGTCTCCCACAGAAATACCTACAAGTTTTTGTTTCGTATTTTGATAAATCAAGGTGAACAAGAACCAGTTGATATACCGGTCTTATATTCCTAAAGAACAACCTAGTAATATCAATCACCTCACAATAATCTTAACCATATGATAGTGGAACAAGATATCGTGGAATCACAAACGATGAGACGAAGATGTTTGTGACTACTTTTCAATCTTACCTATCGAAGATAAATCACGAGCAAATATTAAAGAAGATAGTACTCAGTAGAATAGAACAAAGTAAGATCAGAACACGCAACTATAGAGAAAATAGTTGGGTCTGGCTTCAGAATTCCAATGAAGTCTTTAAGTCGTTAACCTATAATGGTTTTAGAAAAACCTAAGTTAAAGGAAAATCGAATCTAGTCGCAACTATTATCACACGGATGGTGTGGGGATTAGGTTTCCCAGTTGCTAAAGTTCTCCCTTATATAGTCTTCAAATCAGGGTTTGCAATCAATGTTACCTTGGAAACAAAGCAATCAATATTTACCGTTATATGAAAACTTGATTAGATTCAAGCTAATATCTTTCAACCGTTAGATTTTCTTAGCTTGTTACACACAAATGAAATGTACCTTCATTTAGATGTGGGTAACCGTACCTAAACGTGTGCACTTAGTTGGCTCAACAATAGTTGACCGAAGTTAGCCATATGAACACTTTCATATCAACCTTGTTCATCTTAATCACAACTAGTTCAAATGACTCAAATGAAACAAGTTATAGAGTTGTTCAATTGTTTATATTCTCATAGAAGTATACAAGACACAATTGAAACAAAATCGGTTTTGATTTACTCGAATCAGTTCGTTGAGTAACATACTTAGCATCTAGCGAACCAGATTTATCCCTACAGGATTCAGAATTGTTTGCAGCTTTAAAAGAAATCACCTCTTTTCCAGACCGGTGTTCATTATCAAAGATCTTTAACTTACCAATAAGAGTATTCCTGGAGAGTGTAGAAAGATCGTTAGCTTCTTCAATGGCATGTTTCTTAGACTCGTATCGTGATGGTAGAGTCCTGAGAATTTTGCACACAATTACTTTCTCCGGAATAGTTTTTCCTAACGAATATGAGAAGTTAACTATTTGAGAAAGTCTTTGGTTAAACTCATCCAAGGTTTCATCATCAGACATGCGAAGGTTTTCCCATTCCGAAGCTAGGTTTTGAAGCATTTCTTCTTTCTCTGCGGCATTCCCTTTAAATACGGTTTCTAAGATATTCCAAGCATCTTTAGACTTATTGCACGTAGTTACGTGGTGCTGAAGATCTGGGGTAATGGCATGGATGATAGCATTTAATCCGTCAGAATTTTTCCTTGCAGCATTGATCTCGACATCACTATAACTACCAATATCCTTTGCAACAGTTACACCATCTACTATAACTACTGGAGGATCATAGCCAATAACAATACGAACCCATGATTTAAAATATCGCGCTTGAAGAAAAGCACGCATAGCAATTTTCCACCATAAATAGTTCATTCCATCGAAGGCCGGCGGTACATTTATAGAGATAGCACTTCTGTCCATAATAATCAGATTGCTTCAAACACAGACTTATAAGGTCTTAACGTTTTTTCCTGCTCTGATACCAATTAAAAAAGCGGGGGTCTAACAACCACACCCAATATTTCATTTGGCAATCTGTATGGACTAAACCTCAATAATATTCCGAGAGTGAAAACTCAATCAAAGAATAATACTAAAGAGTTTATCTCTTTTTCTCAAATCAATCAGCAAATTAAACAAATAGAAATCTATGATCCTGATTGATGTAAGAAATACTTGGACGGTACCAAAAACCAATATCCAAGATCAATCAAAATCCTATCCAACAAACAAGGTCGGATTTATCAATAATGATTGATTAATGCACAACCTGTGATATTTCAATTATAAAGATAAACAATTTAATGCGGAAAAGAAATAACATAGACACCATAAATTTTGTTAACGAGGAAACCGCAAATGCAGAAAAACCCCGGGACCTAGTCCAGAATAAACACACACTGATTATAAGCTGTTACACCAATTTCCTACTACCTATTCGAACTAGATATAATACCTGCTTCAGCTGTATTCAAGCACTTATAAAACTCCTAGCAGAACACCGATTCTATTTAGGAATTCTTCTTGTATAAATTATAGCAGAACACAAATTCTCTTTAGAAGTTATTCCCGAAAATCTTCTGGCAGAACAAAGTTCTCTTCACAAGATACAAAAACACGGTTGATTCTTTTCGATCTTTTGTTTTCACAAAATACCGAATCGATTTACCTTTAGATGTAAATCAAGGTTTTGGAAATCTTGTGTTTGTTTTGAGAAAAACAATTACTAGGTAAAAGTAATATCAAAACAAACTTGTAGATTTGGGATTATTATACTCCTCAAAAATGGAAGAGAAACCTAATTATTCTACAACAAGAACAACTAGAATAAATCTAGAGATATCTTGTTTAAAAATTCTTAAGGATTTTTGCGAGATACCTTAATCGAAGTTTTTCTTTCTAGTTCCGATTTTGACTAACAATTGTTGGTATACGATCGAGAACTGAAATCTATCAAAACCTAGGGTTTATGATCAACAACTCTTGAATGGTCTTATAGCAGAAGAGAAGACCTTAGAATAGACAAGAGGTGAAAAACCTAGATTACAAGTTGTATAATCAATCACGAAGATTAAATCCAACTCGGCTTTGTGATCCCCAATACAAAGACTTTTATCTCACTCTTGTTCACGAAGAACAGAAGACATGGAAAACAACCTTATGAAGCTTACACCAATTTTCCAAAGGGGATGAAAACTTGTAGCACTCACGAACCCTTTATTTATAGTGAACAAGGTAGCTTGAAAGCTAAGTAAAGCTATTTTCCTTTTTCAAGACTCTTGTAATTTTGGGAGTCTTTCCTAAGTTATAACACTTGCCAAAATAATTAAATAAATAATTAATTTAGCAAATATTGTATTTATGTGAATAAATCATAATTTATCTTAGGAAGGAGTCACAAACACTTTAATATGGTAATCAAATATGTTTGGAGTAATAGCTATCTTGCATAGATAAGGAAACATCAAAAACTTGACCAAAAATGGCTTCTAGTCACGTAATTGGGCTCAAGGCCGTGAACCGTTACAAACAGTTCATGGATTGTTTTCTACTAACAAATTGTAACAATTACAGCAACACTTATAATTGTTACTTTAATAAATCACTCATAACTTCATCGTTATAACTCAGAATTGAGTGATTCTTGGCTCGTTAAATTCGTAAGCTCATTCACTATAACATGAGAACCTTTCCAGGGATAAAGGTTATTGTCACAAAAGTCGTGGCACAAATAACCTCAAGTATATTTACATAAATGTACATTTACCGTCATAGGAATTGTTCCATGGAGTGAGCATTCGTTTCGATAGATTAGAAAGGTAGAATTGAACAAGAATCCAAATGAAATCAATTACCACATACCTTTGTTGATGAAGTCCTTGTTGATGTCTTCTTGTAGTCTTCAAACTTCATCCTTAAAGGATAGCTCTTCTTAGACCCAATCTAGTCTGAAACTAACTTTAGTATACTAAATAAAGAATGCATTTTGGCAACTAAAATTGATAACTAACTTGACATACCAACGCTAGTGGGTTCAACCGAGCAATGCTTTAACAGATAGAATAGAGATAGACTTCTGAGTGATAGATGAGTTCAAGTCTCCACATACCTTTTGTTGATGAAGTTCCTTAAGCTCCCCTTAGTAGTTCTTCGTCTTCAATCGATGAACGCCATGAAGTCTAAAACTCAACTACACATTCTATCCTAATCCGAGACATAGCTATAAGTAGACTAGGAATAAAGACTTATAGTTTTGACAACTAAACTTGACAAACAAGCTTGAGATAGCAACGCTTGCGAGTTCGACCGAGCAGTGCTCTAAAAATCTCCCCCTTTATCAATTTTAGTGGAAAAACTATTAATACATATGGGATTACAAAATAACTACACTTTGTAGCTTCTCATCCAAATGCTTGATTTCCTTGTTCTGCAACATTACTCGATATCTTCGCAACTTCCAAGTACTCCAATGATTCTTAACATGTTCAACTTAGCATCATAGTTGTTGAAGATCCGTATCCATAACAATAAGAAATCGGATGTTCGGAATTATTATTATACAGTGTCATAGTATTATTACACAACATCAAAGTTTAATTGTATCACAACTTTGATAATAATACTATGGTGATATGTATCACTCCCCCTTAGTCAATACTTCTTCTCACAATGAAAACCACTCATCCTTACATAATGATCCGTAAACCATATGTTTTTGTAGTGTGAACCACACAATAATTCTCCCCCTTTTTGTCAATATAAATTGGCAAAGGTACGAAACTAGCGGGATCATAATGAAATTCTCATAGAGATACTTCATGACTAAAAGAGAACATATCAACTTTGTTTCTGAAAAGACGAGGGTATCCAAATATACCTCAATCTAAAACTTTTCCACCTATAAGTCATTTCTCCGAAAGTGATTGTCTATGGACTGAGTCGAGACAATACAACTAATCGGTTCACACTTCGTGTGATTGTCTATGGATACGAGATCGAGACAATACGACAACAAGAAAACTTGTGTGATTGACTAGGGATACAAGATCGAGACAATACAACAACGAAATATGTTAACTTGATAATAGGTTCGGACTTAACCAAACACAATAGGATTGCTATCAAGTAAAGAGGAATTGACGTTTGTGTATTTTAATTTTAATAATAATAAAATAATTATAATTGCGGAAATAGAAAAGTAAAAGACACAGCAAGATTTTGTTAACGAGGAAACCGCAAATGCATAAAAACCCCAGGACCTAGTCCAGAATTGAATACTCTCAGAATTAAGCCGCTATACAAAATCTAAACCAACTTTGTATAGTTGAAACCAAGCAACTAAACCTATAGTTCACCTAGTTCCCTCAGTATCCCTGCGCCTCCAACTTGTAATAAGTCACGCACTTGGAACAATTCCTTTGGTTCATATTCCAAACAGTAAAGGAACAACAAATATATTCTGTAACAACTCTTTTAAAACAACGTGATATGAGTTTGACAAAAGGGTCTTCCGTTTATCCCAATAGACTCCTTTGTCAGGTTCTTAGATCAATCTCTTAACAACTACCAAAGTAATTGTCTAGACTATGCAATCAATACTATTAATCACAAAGAATTGTATTGATGCTGATCTACTCAACTAATCAATCAAGGTTATCACAAAGATAAACCGATTATAGTTGGATCCCCAGCCGATCAAGTTTTGTGCACACCAAAGATTATGAACTCAAATAAGAAATCTTCTTTGTTTTCAAATCTTCTTAGATCTTCAATAAACACCTTCACACAAACAACTTGAATCTCTTGTGATCAATCACACACAAAACGGAGTATGTTAATAATGGATTATCACAAGACGTCTTTAGATCTACAAACAGTTCTAAAGATCCCTGTCGATACTTCGATTTAGTTTGAGTGAATCTTATGTCAGAAGAGAATATTCTCAAGCATAAAAAAACTAGGTGCAATCAAATTTCAACAACCGTTAGTCAATCAAATCAATCGAAAACTAATAATAAACTGTAATTATCTAGTTTCCCACCAACGGTACTCGTAAAGCTTCCCAATCCCAAAGAAGTCTTTAAAACGAGCGGTCGTAAGAGATTTCGCCTAATTAGGGTACTTTCCTCTCCCAATAGATGGCTCCACCAGTAACAACACAACTAGGTAGTTTTGCTGGCTCTGAGGATTAGTTTGCTTGAAATGCAAACTTCAATATTTATATACCAAGGAAGTTTGGACACCAAGGAATTTCAAAAACCGAATATTCTCAAAGATATGCAATAAAGTCCAAAATCGGTTTTCATAATTCCTGGAAATGCTCTATCCAAATATTGACCGAAATCTAAGTAGAAAATCTCCAATTAGTAAATGAACATTACTAATTTTTATTTTCTAAAGATATGCATTTAATTGCTGGAAATTAAAAGCATATAAAAACTAAAAACCTTAATTAAAAGATTCTCAATTTATTTCGATCCGGGATTCTCCTTTAGCTATTAAGGAATATCTTTGAACAATAAAAGGTAAGAGTTACTGCACATGTTCAAAGTATGTCGACATCTTTACTTTGTAAATCCTTTTTCATATTTACAATCTTGGAACCGATTTACCACACTTCCAAATAAGTTTAGAATTGGTTCATCTGACTTCCAAGAACTATGTGATTGATTATCCTATCAAATCACCAATCATGGGTTTCACGGTTCTACCAAAACAAGTTTCGGTTCTACCTCCATGTGGGTACTAAGATTAATCACGCTAGTTACCAAAATTTGGTTGACTAGGTACTAGGATCGGTTACCATATATTTATGGTATAAACTTGTATTCGGTTTCACAAGTCATAGGATCGGTTCCCCAATTACTAAAAACTTGTTGTACCTCTTACAAGGATCGATTCCCTCTTATGATAGGTTGCACCTCTTGCTAGGATCGGTTCCCCAATGGCTATAGTTGGTCATACCAATTACAATAAATCGATCATACCATCTCAGGTGATTACTTAAGATCGGTTTCACTAAAAGTCATACCAATACAAAAGTCAGGCATTGTGAATAGTTTTACCAAGATACATAAACAAGTTATGAGCGGTTATACTAAACACACATATTGGTAATCCAAAGATTTGCAATGAATAACAATACCAATAAGCCTAGCGATTTCCCTTTCGATTCACAAAACAAGTTTATGAATGTACTTCCTTTAAACGAATGTCAACCATTGTTTCCTAGGACGAAATCTTCACCCATACCCATACATAATCACAATATCATTCATATGATTATGTCGATGTTTTATATACGAAATTCAAAAGATAGACGTTATACTTCGTATTGTAATTCCTTAATACTATGTCTAACTAGAGTATAATCATTCACAGCTTCGCAGTTATGTTTTCAATATGCACGACTTGAAATACGTTAGGAATGAAACTGTTCAAGTAAAATATTACTAACCTCAAGTGGAAGGATGATGTCGTCGTTGTAGCTCTTTACTTCTTCACATTCTTCAAGTCTTCACGTAATACTTGTAAGTCTCATATCCTAGTAACTTTCTAGCTAACCTATACGAAGTTGACTCTTGTAAATAATCAAGCGACTCCTTAAATGAGTTTTGATTCACTAAAATATGACAACCAAACTTGACATACCAACGCTTGGTGGGTTTAACCGAGCTATGCTCTAACAATCTCCCCCTTTGTCAATTTTAGTGACAAAACTCTTACATCATATGGATAAACAAATTACAAGAATTCATTACACATACGCTTGATTATAAGTTTCAACAACACAATAACCTGTATACATTCAATCCATATATGCCGTTGTTGACATTATAATAACAAAGTTAATATTCCCCCTAAAGGTAAGATAGGTAGATTTTCAATCCGCACGTCTTTGTTATTCCCTTTGTAGTTAAGATAACCACAAGTATCAATATGATATGTTACTTCCCCTTAGTCTATGCTTTACTCTTTCATTAGATATAACGTTTAAGCACCAATGTCCTTTCCTTAGTGATACCAAATCACTTGTTTACTCCATATATTTCTCCCCCTTTTTGTCACAAAATGACAAAGGTACGAGCAAATAAAAGACAAACCGAAAAATCTTACAAATCTTAAAAGACTTGCAAAACCTATAAGAGTTAAGCACGAGGGTTCCACACACCATTTTAGACAACCAATATCAAAACCGAAACTACAAAGTAATTTTTTTTTGATATGTTACCAAGGAAACAATTGCCTGAAGCAATTTTCCCTAATAGTTTAGCAAATCAAAAATTGACTAAGCACCTTAGTTCTTTTGCTAAACCGATTATACAAATACAATCGCTTGTTCGATAAGACCAAAATAAAGATCAGAATTTAACTCTTTTTTTCTCATCAGGTTCTAATTATTCAAATAATAACTTAGACCTTACACTTTTAAACAAGACAAGTACTAGGTTAGTTAACTAGCGTTTCTTGTTAAGGCATTCGATTAGACTTGAATAACCGAAACCTCCACTTTGATAAGTCTAACTAAGATCAGAATTAACTTAGTTTCTCTTATCCAGAATCGAATTGGACTAAACAATTGATCCCGAAAAACCTTTTGTTAAGCCATAAACAATTCATATATACCAAATAAATCAACTTGCATAATTATTTACCTCAACCGGGAGCAATTGAAACAAGCATAAACATTAAAGTACTGCAATTGCACAATAATTTCGTAAGCCTAAACAATTGATACCAAACCATAAAGCAAGATAACAATAGTTTTTCTTAACCGGAAACAATTGAATCACACACACATCCATACACAAATAATGGAATAAACATCAATTATACCGAAATTTTGTTAAGCAAAAGCAATAAATATATGCAATAAAATCAGGCTTTTCTTAAACAGGAAAACGATTAACTAACAAATTCGTTACCTCAAGTTCCGCATCCTCTTCTCCCCAGAAAGATATATCATTAAGCGCAAGTTCACATAGAACTCTCCCCCGTTGTGTTGTCATCCTCTCGCAAGACAAAAGAACAACAACAAGGACCAACCTTTACCAGAGAAAGGTTGAAAACCGGTTTTAACTAATGCAATGCAAAAGTTGAAACCCCGAAACACATATGCTTTTATGTTAAACCAAACGATTCAACATATTGTGACTTTTTTCACATATTAGTTTTAATCAGAACCCCTCATGATCCTTTGATAAAGCCTACCAACATGGGCTAGAACTCAATCCCGCTAAATCAAAAAGTCACCCAAACCATAAGGTTTCACTCAATATGAGATCGAATATTAAGGTCATGAAAACCGAAATCAAACATCCCATAACCACATAGCAATAATATTTTTACATTACTGAACTAAAATTAAAAATACTGAAAACATCATACTATTACACATAAGTTCATAACACAATATTAAAGTTTTACAATATTTAAAATAAAATGTTCAAAAGATAACACAGTCTTATTTTCCCAAACAAAAAGGCTTAACTGATTCAGACAAAAGTCTAAGAGCTTGAACTGGTGTCACTCAACCCAAAATCTTCTTCAGATTCTGTATCCTTATATTCTTCAGCAATCAGGGTGAGGTCTGGAGCAAGTTCTGGATGCTTGAGAGATGCAAAGCTTACTTAGCGCTACAGACAATCATTCCTCCTACTGAGCCTTTGATAGAAGGTCTCAAGATCAACATCTTGCATAGAAGTGCTAGGACCAGCACTTGTGTTAGTCTTGGTATGACTTTGTCCCCTCATTTTGTTGATGATAGAATGATTATGTGGCTTTGGCACAAGTTGTTGAGAATCATTTGCAGCAATTTCATAAGTGATGTGTTTTTTAATTGTAGTAAAAATGATTCGAACTCTAAGACTTGTGAAGGATTTTTTAGACTCAAATTAAACTCAACATTCAAATAAAGTTGTATCAAAAATATAAAGAAAACACCGAGACTCTGGATTCCACCATTGACCAATTAAGTGATAAACTCTAATCAATATTCATGCAATTCTTTCTTTTAAAGTGATTCTAATATTTTTCCTCTAATAGATTTTTGAAGTAATAATTGTAAACATAAAGCATGAAACATCAAAAGTTTTAAAACTTAGCATGTTCCATCAAAACAATTCACAACTACTCAATAAAAATCAATTTTCCTATATTAGTTCTATGCAAATAATCATATAAAAAATTGCAAAAATAATTAAAATAGAATTATACCACTTTTCATGGAACAATGGCTTCCTCCGTTGCCTCGGCTAAGGGGTTTAGCTCCTCATAATAGAAATATGCTCAAAAGTTGATTTCATTGCTCAAATAAGGTGTTTTTATTAAGAAGGATGAGTTGTAGTTACAGAAAGCTTTTTGTAAGGAAAGTAATGGTCGCTGAAAGTATTAAGCAACGACAGTGAAAAACGATAACAGCTTTCTGTAGTTGAATATAAGACTGCTTCTGCGACGGTTCGGTGTGGGTCGAAGTTCTTCGTGTTCTTCAGCAGCAGCGGGTTTTCTTCAACTTTTATTTCTCGGCTCTGTGGTGTTCTAAACTTCCCCTAACTTTCGACACCTCTTCTATATGACCCAACCAACCTATTTATATCAAAAAGACCGATTAAATCACTCCAAAATCTCTTCCTTTTTCTTCACGGCCAAGTTGCGGCAATTTCTTGTTTTAGGATTTCTACGCCTATCTGAGCTTTCCTTTTGATTCTAAACTCTTCCTTAGATAGATATCAAGCTTTGGGAAGAAAATCTTGCCTTTAGTCTCCCTGATATTCCTAAAATAATTCATCAAAGACCCAAAACTTCCATCACCTCTGTTTTGCTCTAATTCGATCTCTAGCCAATTTGGGTTCAATCCAAAGACTTTACCAGGCCTGTGTAGTTTTAAGGAGTAAACCCAATCAATTTCATCCCTTTGATCTCCATAAAAATCGATCAAAACTCCAACCCTAAAATCCGTCCGTGAAAACCATTTTTCCCGCCAAAACTTTCCTTTTAAACCATGAAGAAGGTGACCCCCTATCCAATCCCGGTCTGTACATAGCAGCTACTTGGAAATGGGTTACCCCTTATCCAAAATGAGAGTCCGAATAGAAAATGTCCTCTCAGGTGCATTTAACAACTTTTCGAGCCAATTTCGCCGCAAAAGCCTATTTCTCCAAAAACAACTACAAAGGGATAAAATACCAAAATTAGTACAAAAATGGGTACTAACAATATACACAATAGAGATGAATATAGACACATAAATGCGTCTATCAAATACCCCCAAACTTATTATTTTCTTGTCATGAGCAAATCAAAACTACAAAATAAAATCCTAACTCACTGTCGCAGGCATCATCGGTTGCACTTAGCATGTGCAACAAGCCTTTAAACCCCTAGGTGGCCCTAGTGGCTGAGTTATAGTCTCGGGAGGGTTTACCAGAGGTGTACCCACAAAACCTTTACTCAAGACCCTAGATATCTACGCAAAACCTTGGAATGCACTATAGAACCTCATTGGTTGGCATACTTATTGATTACGGGAGGAAGTACCCTGATGCGAAATTCCAATTGTTGTATATGAGTTTGCACTCAAGAATACTAAAATTCATATACAAGTGACAGAGCTCTACTCAGATAGTCGCATTATGGACATCAATATCCGGAATCAAACAAATCACATGAATAGATTAAGAAGATGGATATAGAAATATATGGTTGCGAATGGACTTCAATGCCAAGATGAACCTATGACCTAGTGGATTGAGATACTGGTCTAGACTAATATCAACACAACTGGCATATACAAGGGAACCAGTGGTCGACAATCCTAAATCTACATGAACACAGCTGGCATATACAAGGGAACCAGTGGTTGACTTTATAATAAACCTTTATTTATTTTTTATTTTATTTTTTAACGACATGATTAGATCTTTTGGATCCAAGCTCATGCTTCTTGTCAGCAGATTACATGGTAATTCCCGTGGATCCTGCATTCCATACTTGTTGAGGCGACGGAGACAGGGAGAACACACACATTTTGCTATACAAGTGTTATTTATTCCGATTGGTCTAATTGGTCTGGTCTTTTTTTTATTTTATTTTTAGTAACTCAATCACCCTATTTCAACCCATAAGACATCAACATAAAAATTTGCAAAAATAAAAACAGAAGTAATAAGATGATTTCGAGATACGGTGAAACTATCATGTTATTTCTAACACCTGAGCTCCGTGCTTTTATGAATAGACTCTTATAGATGTTTCCATCTAGTCAGATTGGTTCCTCAACTCCTAAAACCAAAATGCTTCCATCCACTTAGATTGGTTAGTGCCATCCTTAATAGGCATAAATTTCTAGGCTCTGGAGTTTATAATGCAACTAAAATGTTTCTCCCATACCCCCAAACTTAAATCTAACATTGTCCTCAATGTTCTAAAGATAAAATTAAAAGCATGAACAAGGAGAAACTGTTACCATTTGAAGCAAAAGAGTTAAGGAAATATATTACCGTGTTGCATGAGCATGGGTTACCTCCCAAGAAGTGCTAAGTTTAAAGTCCTCAGCCAGACATAAAGTACCATAAAATGGCTAATTACCTTTCAAATCATATATCAGTAGTCGAAATAACTATGGGTCATCAGAACCAAATAACACTGCCACTAATATGAGACAACTGAACATGTTCAAAGTATGTCAACATCTTTACTTTGTAAATCATTTTTCATATTTACAAACTTGGAACCGATTTACCACACTTCCAAACAAGTTTAGAAATGGTTCATCTGACTTCCAAGAACTATGTGATTGATTATCCTATCAAATCACCAATCATAGGTTTCACGGTTCTACCAAAACAAGTTTCGGTTCTACCTCCATGTGGGTACTAAGATTAGTCATGCTAGTTACCAAAAGTTGGTTGACTAGGTACTAGGATCGGTTACCACATATTTATGGTATAAACTTGTATTCGGTTGCACAAGTCATAGGATCGGTTCCCCAATTACTAAAAACTTGTTGTACCTCTTACAAGGATCGATTCCCTCTTGTGATCGGTTGCACCTCTTACTAGGATCGGTTCCCCAATGGCTAGAGTTGGTCATACCAATTACAATAAATCGATCTTACCATCTCAGGTGATTACTTAAGATCAGTTTCACTAATAAAAGTCATACCAATACAAAAGTCAGGCATTGTGAATAGTTTTACCAAGATACATAAACAAGTTATGAGCGGTTATACTAAACACACATATTGGTAATCCAAAGATTTGCAATGAATAACAATACCAATAAGCCTAGCGATTTCCCTTTCGATTCACAAAACAAGTTTATGAATGAACTTCCTTTAAACAATGGGATGAAATCTTCACCTTTACCCATACATAATCACAATAGCATTCATACGATTATGTCGATGTCTTATATATGAAGTTCAAAAGATAGACGTTATACTTCGTATTGTAATTCTTGAATATTATGTCTACTAGAGTATGATCATTCACAGCTTCGCATGTTATGTTTTCAATCTAAAAGATTTGAAAGACACAAAATAGAAATAGAACAAGTAAAGTTGTAGTTACTAACCTCAAGATGAAGGATACTGTCTTTGTTGTCTTCAATCCATGTTCAGATCTTTGTGAGAAACTGGAGCACAATAATTCTATCGTTTCTAGTCTAACCTATCGAAGTTGACTCTAGTTTACTTATTAAGCGACTCGAGTTTTGGAACTAAATATGACAACAATTCTTGACATACCAACGCTTGGTGGGTTCAACCGAGCAGTGCTCTAACAATCTCCCCCTTTGTCAATTTAGTGACAAAACTATATTACATATGGAGATAAACGAATTACAAACATAACTCATTCTACATATGCTAAAATCACATTTCAACCGCACAATAACCTGGAGATATTCAAAAAATAAATGTCGCTCTTGACATTTTAATAACAAAGTTAATACTCCTCCTAAAGGTGAGATAGGTAGATTTTCAATCCGCACGTCTTTGTTATTCCTTTTGTAGTTAAGATAACCACAAGTATCAATATGATATGTTACTCCCCCTTAGTCTATGCTTTACTCGTTCGTTAGATATAACGTTTAAGCACCATTTTCCTTTCCTTAGTGATACCAAATCACTTGTTTACTCCATATATTTTTTCCCCTTTTTGTCACAAAATGATAAAGGTACGAGCAAATAAAGGACAAACCGAAAGGATCTTACAAATCTAAAAATACTTGCAACCTATAAGAGTTAAGCACGAGGGTTCCACACATCATTTTAGATAACCAATATCAAAACCGAAACTACAAAGTAATTTTGTTTTGATATGTTACCAAGGAAACAATTGCCCGAAGCAATTTTCCCTAATAGTTTAGCAAATAAAAAAATTGACTAAGCACCTTAGTTCTTTTTCTAAACCGATTGTACAAATACAATCGCTTGTTCGATAAGACCAAAATAAAGATCAGAATTAACTCGATTTTCTCTTATCCGAAATCGAATTGGACTAAACAATTGATCCCGGAATTTATTTATTTTTTTGTTAAGCCATAAACAATTCATACAAACCAAATAAATCAACTTGCATAATTATTTATCTCAACTGGAAGCAATTGAAACAAGCATAGACATTATAGTACCGCAATTGCACCGAAATTTCGTAAGCCTAAACAATTGATACCAAACCATAAAGAAAGATAACAATAGTTTTTCTTAACCAGAAACAATTGAATCACACACATACATCCATACACAAATAATGGAATAAACATCAATTGTACCAAAATTTTGTTAAGCAAAAGCAATAAATATATGCAATAAACTCAAGCTTTTCTTAAACAGGAAAACGATTAACTTACAAATTCGTTACCTCAAATTCCGCATCCTCTTCTCCTCAATGTTTTGTCATCCTTTCGCAAAGACATAAGAACAGCAAAAGAAACCTTTACCAGAGAAAGGTTGAAATGGTTTTAACTATTACGTGCCAATATTAATAAGCTAATACCAAAAACTCATATGTATACTATATAAACAACTTATGAGAAATAAATTGATAATAGTACAATCGTGACTCACATATGGGATTAATTGTCATCATCCTTTTATGATTATTTGATTAAGCAACCCAAAAGGTTAGATATGAAATCCGCTAAATCAAAAGTCACAAAAACATAAAAATGTAACCGATATGAGACCTAATTATCTCATATAACGATGACAACACGGAGATACGTTTAGCACAATATTCTGAATGTCATGAGTATTGAAACTTATCATTCGAGTGTCATCATTGTGACTATCTTTTGATACCTTCCTGGTTGTCTTTAGAGAAAACTTTGGACACCATTTAGAAATGGGTTTTATAGGAGCAGCTTTGTTCTTCCTATTATTTCCTCTTGAAATCTTAGACGAATCTCTTGATAAAACATTAGGGTAACTAAAATGTTGAAAACTCTGAGAGTTAGCCTTTTTCCATTTGGAATATCAGATCTTGTCTTTACAAAGTTATCTCTCCTATTATTGTTTAAGTGATAATGAGAAAACTTTGTAGAAGCCTGATAAGCAAACTTTGAACTATCATTACAATAATTCTTTTGCTCATTTTTAGAACAATGATGACCTGATTTAGCACGAGAAGCATTATTGAGTTCAACCAATTTTGCGGAAATGCGTGCATCTATGGCTTTCTCATTCCTTTTACGGAATCTGCACCCCCTTTCCAAGTGTCCTTTATTTCCAAAATAAGAGCAATGTTTAGTAACACACGAACCATGAGGCTTAGTGTTACCTTGTTGTGGATTCTCTTTCATTGGAGTTTGACGGATTTTACGTTTTCCGTCTTTTGCTGAAGATGAAGGTGTTACATGTTTTTCTTTTATGGAAGAGCAATCTTTTGTTGCACCTTTTGAAGAAATTTCTTCAGCAGAGTCTTTAGGTTTTACAAACTTTGTCTCCTGTTTAGCATTCAAAGTTTGTTTACCTTTGTAGCCCAATCCTCGCGTGTCACGAGGAACTCTAGTTGACTTCAACATTGAGTCAAGTTGTTTTGTGCTACTATCGAACTTTTTCAAGTCCGTTTTTAGACCCGTATTCCCTTTTCCCAACGTTTTTATTTTTTCGAGAGCATTATCTAGATCAACCTTAAATTTATCAATTTGAACTTTATAATCTATTTCAGATTCGGTAGAATTACTTACCTTAGTGTTCTTTAGGTTCTCCAACTCTGTGTATAGCTGCACTTCTCGATCATGACTTTCTTCGATTTGCTCTCTGTAACATTTCACGCATTCAAGATAATTACCACCACCAATAATCTTTGTATCGTTGTTCAATTCATCAAGTTCCTTTTTCAGTCTTTCATTCTCTTCACGAAGATCACATTCAAGTGCCTTTGGCTCTGGAGTTACTTCAGTATCCTTTTCAGGCGTGCATTCAGCAATTACAGTGAAAGCTTTGTTCTCTTGATCCTTGGAACAATTAGAGCTATCACCATCATTTTGTTCTCTATTCTCTAAACATTTCTGTGATTTTTGAGAAGGAGAAAATGCATCTTTACAAGAACTCATTTTCTTTTGTCTTAATAACTTTCTAAATTGTCGTGCAGTCGTATCAACACTACAATCCTCGGTTTTTGCATCACAAGAATTTTCTGCCGAAGAAGTAGTCTTAGTTACAGCTTTAAGGGTAATACCCTCTTCATTCTTGGATTGGTATTCAAGGTCAAAGATCTTTAATTTACCAACTAGAGTGCTTCTAGATAGTGTGGAAAGATCATTTGCTTCCATAATGGCATGCTTTTTAGATTCGTATCTTGGTGGTAAAGACCTTAGAGTTTTACACACAATATCCTTATCTAAAATAGTTTTTTCTAAAGCGTAAGAGGCATTCACTATTTCAGAAAGTTTTTGGTCAAACTCATCGAAGGTATCTTCTTCATCCATACAAAGGTTTTCCCATTTAGAAGATAGGGTTTGAAGCCTATCTTCCTTTTCAGAGGCATTTCCTTCAAATAAGACATTAAGAATATCCCAAGCCTCCTTTGATGTTTTACACTTGGTTACATGATGATGGAGGTCTCGAGTTAAAGCATGAATAATGGCATTCAATCCTTCGGAATTTTGATTCGAAATCAATTTTTCTTCATTGTTGAAATCCTTTAATTCCTTTAGTATAAACTCAGTGGTTGAGTTGTTGACAAGTACTTTTGGGTGTTCATATCCATCAATAACTAAAACCCAAGTGTTAAAGTCACGAGATTGAAGAAAAGATTGCATTGTCATTTTCCACCATAGATAGTTTGAGCCATCAAACCCTGGCGGTATGTTAACTGAATCAACCATTTGATTCAAAACTTATAGGTTGGATCACGCCAAACACAGATTGTTAGATCTTTTTGTGTTTGCCTGCTATGATACCAATTGAAAAGACGAGGGTACCCAAATACACCACAATCTTTTTATTTGATCACAACCTATTCAATCTCTACCGTGTATAAACCTCGTGGAGCAACAATCACTCAGGGAATATTTCAACATGGTGTCCACTTGAAATAGTGTTAGGCTGGACTGGCCTAAAAAAGTGAGAATATCAAAGT
Source organism: Papaver atlanticum (assembly GCA_023531105.1). NCBI lineage: Eukaryota > Viridiplantae > Streptophyta > Magnoliopsida > Ranunculales > Papaveraceae > Papaver > Papaver atlanticum. The sequence continues at coordinate 9,043,857 of JAJJMB010008071.1, read as the reverse complement.
CAAGTGGAGAAATCCAATATACTTTATGTGATCGTTTATGGATATGAAATCGAGACAATACTACAACAAAGTGTTCACTTGATAATAGTACGGTATAACCGAAATCTTATAAGATAAATATGAAATGCCTAGTTAACGTACAAGTGTATTTACTTTAATTATAATATAAAAATAATTATAATGCGGAAATAAAGTAAAGCACACACCAGAATTTTGTTAACGAGGAAAACTACAATCTTGTAGAAAAACCCCGGGACCTGGTCATGTTTTGAATACTCAATGAATTAAGACGCTACAAAAAGTAAACCTGCAACTTCGTGTAGACAATACTAAGTAAACTAAAATCCTAGTTACTCAGCTTTAGCAGTATTCTTGTTTTGATAATATCTAGCAGAACCGAAGTTCTCAATAGATATTTGATACTAGATATCCTAGCAGAACGGGCGTTCTCTTTAGGACTAAATCTAATATATCTTCTTAATAGTTCACAATAACTTTTTCTACCAATCTTTCAACTGGAAAGACAAGATTCCTTTGGATCGTATTCCAAACAGTAAAGGATAAACTGTTTGGTAACAAAACTCACTTTATAATCACGATACTGAAATATATGATAAAGGCACAGTTAAGGATCATCTATTTTTAAGACCTGTTACCAGATCCGAAGTTCCTCGGTTACAAAATCAAACAAGACAATGATTATCGAAATAATTAATCTTGATTACCAGTGATAGACGCATTTATGTGTCTATTTTCATCTCTATTGTGTATATTGTTAGTACCCATTTTTGTACTTATTTTGGTATTTTATCTCTTTGTAGGTGTTTTTGGAGAAATAAGATTTTGCGGCGAAATTGGCTCGAAAAGTTGATAACTGCAACCCAAGGGACGAGTGTTATGCGGACTCTAGCAACGGATAAGGGGTAACCTTTCCCCTTCACGTTCAAATTCTGAATTTGGGAGGGAAAATATAAACACATTCCTAGCAGTTTTGGTGATCGTGATTTGGAGGAGTTTGAAGTCGACTAAACCTCTGATTTTCATAGGGTAGACTCCTTATGGGTCTAGGAATCTAACATGGGTGTTGAAATCGATTAAACCGGGCTCAATCGACGGATTTTTATCTCAACAGCAAAATATGGAAAGTCACGTGTGTGACCGATTTTAGGAAATTTTAGAGAGATTAAAGTGCTATAAACCTTCCCAAAGATTGGTATCTATCTAAGGAAGAGTTTAGAATCAAAAGGAAAGCTCTGAAACGTGTAGAAATTCTAAAACAAGAAATTGCCGCAACTTTGCCGTGAAGAGAAAGGAAGAGATTTTGGAGAGATTTTGGAGAGATTTAATCGCTCTTTTTGATATAAATAGATTGGTTGGGTCATATAGAAGGGGTGTCGAAAGTTAGGGAAAGTTTAGAACACCACAGAGCCGAGAAATCAAAGGTGCAGGAAACCGGGTTCTGCTGCTGCTGCTGCTGAAGAACACAAAGAACATTGACCCACACGGAACAGTCGTAGACGAGTGTCGTTCTTACACAGCAGAACCGATTTATCGTTTATTAACAGCACTTCAATTGTAACGGTGACTTCTTTAACGACTATAAAGCGTTGCAGATTCGCTGTATTATTATTCTCCTTCAATAAAAACACCTTTTGAGCCATGTTTCTATCTTTTGAGAATGTTTTTACCATGAGGAGCTAAACCCCAACACTGGGATGACGGAGGAAGACGAATATCATACTTGGGGTAATTTTATTAATTCTTTTTAATACTTTTGCATTAATTTTAATTGAAATTATGATTTGAATTAATTGGTTGTCATTTAATTTGATGATGTATGCTTAGCTTAGGTGTTTTGATACATCATGCTTAGGATTTACAATCAATGTTTTGAGAATCTACCTTGGCAAAAATAGAGTCCATGTTTTTCTTGAGCTAAAATTGTCAAAGAATTAATAATTGAACCTTATGTTTTGAATTCGGTGGAATCCTGAATCCCAGTAACTCTCGCACCCTTTGTAATATTTCTATATATATTTTTATTAAATTTAAAAACTCGAATCTTCACAAGTCTTAGAGTTCGAATCCTATTTACCATTACTACAACATCTTTGAAAATTACATCAATTTTTGGCGCCGCTGCCGGGGACTTGTTTTTAGATTTGTTTTTAGGTTTTATTTATTTGTTTGTTTTTATTATTTTTGTTCTTCTTTACGCGTTTGGTATTTTTCGATTCTTTTTCAGATTTGGAGCGAAGCTAAAAGGAAAGAAAAAGTGTTATAAGAGGAAAGCATCGCCAAAGAAGGAAAGAAAAGAGGAGTCCAAATGAGTGAAGAAGAAGATTTTTGTATATAGTTATTTTATTTTATTTTAGATTTTATTTCTTTTTATTTTTAGAAACTGTAATTAGGGATTTTTTGTTGTAATCTTTTATTTTTGGACTTTGAACTTTATTTTTGGGACATTATTTTGGACATTATTATTTTTAAACCCTAAGGAAGGGTTAAAATTAAATATAAACTGTTTGCAGGGAAGGACGACGATTACGATATCGTCTCGGCCCCTCGGGTTCACACATTGACACAGGAGTCAGTGGCCCGAGTCGACTACAGCGGTTCTTCGCCCGTCTGGTACGGGAGGTAAACTTTTAAACACCCGTGAATCCCCTGTCAGCGGGTTTACTGTCTTCCTTAAGGTGCATATATGCTGAGGAATTGAATACGGACATTTATTTTCCTAGTAAAGGGCAAGGCCTGGCCATATAAGATAAGAGTTCGGATTTCATCACCGTTCTCTTCTTGCCCGCTTTAGGAAAACGATACCAAACGCGATCCCAAGCCTAAAATCTTGATTAGAACGAGACCGATAAGGGAGCCATCATGCTTGTTGTTTGCTAGATTTTATAGGTTTGATTTGGTCGAGTCATCCTTGTTTGTGATTGTGTAGAATTCCCTTGCAATTAAGAATGTCGAACTGGTATGATAGAAGCCAATACAATGAGTATCGACCTGATTTTGAATATGGACATCATCATTTTTATGACCATGGTGGGAATAGTAGTTGGGAACGCCAACCTTTTCAAGGTTATGGTTCATACCATGGTGAGCCAATTACTATCCACACACACACCGGTTATACGAGCAAGAAAATAAGGATTATTATAGTGCTAGTACCTCGTCTTTGGACAATACAATCAAACTGTTGAAAACTAGTCCTTATTATGATCCTTCTGTTCCTATTTATGATCCTTCCGTATCTTTAGAAGAGTCTCTTAAGCAGTTAACTGAGCAAACAAATAGGTTTATGTCGGAAATGAATAGACGAACTGCACCATTGAGAAAACTTTCTATAGAGGAATCCCTCAAGCTGATGGCCGAGACGAACAAAAGACTTGCTCGAAATAATCTTAATTTCCAATACAGTGTTTCTAATAATACCCTTGAAAATAATGATAGTTATTTGCATAATCAAGATGACGAGGTTAGAATTGGTAACACTACATGTTTAGATGAGGTTCAACCATTTCCATGCTTTTATAATGACGATTATGATGAGGATAATGTTGCTGAAGAATCTGAAATATGTAGGCATAGTGATCAGGAATTTGTTACTCCAATTGAGCTTTATAATGATAATGTTATTTCTAGTTCAAATCCAAATAATTTTAATAATTATTCACCTATTCAAAAGGACGAGGATTTGTCTAGAGATATCCCCGTTTTAGACGATGTAGTATTTCCTTTTGATTACGAAGCCAATAATGGTTTAGAGGAACGAGTTTATTCTGAAAATACTGTTTTATTGTCTAGTGATTTAGAAACAATAGTCTTAGACAAAGAAAATGAACTCGTAGAGATGAGTGAGGATGAGAAGAATCAATTGCCTATTTTCAGGAATCTGATGACCTAGAAATTAGGGAGATTGTGACTAGTCTAACTAGAGACACTGAAAACTCTAAGTTTGGGGGTGATTATCATTCTCCATGTGCTTTAACTCTTAGAAAGGTCCCTCACTTGGGACTTGACATATGTGCCTCAACCGTTTTAACATATTATCTTCATACACGTTTCCCTGAATATAGTGATGTCCATAAGGAAGTTCAGTTGTTTGAAACCCATCCTCTGGTTGACTTGGTTTACCCAGGCTATGATACCCCGGTCGACTTTGTTTTCCCACCAAATATTTTTCTTCCAAATGTGGGAACATATAGATTTCAAATGTGTCACCTATTAGGTTCTGAGACTAAGCCTAAGTACTTTAGTTTAATAAAATCGACACATTTGTTTAAGAATGACCACTACTCTCACTGTGGTCAATTATGTAAGTCAAACCTGATTGACTTAGAGGATCCTCAATTATTTAGGTTATTATTATGTGCTTCTAAGTTCTTATTTGAGTTTTTACATACTCTAGGACCTAATAATTTGGATCTCACTTATGAGGAAATGCATCTAATGAAAATATTTTATTTAGACCCTTTCATAGATCCTGAATCTGAACCACAATTAGATATAGATATTCTAATCAGGAAACTAGAAAAGGGAATGCTATTCTTGTTCACTTTCTTGGTTTATTGCAATTTCCTTTGGTCAGCTCTATTTTTTGAAGACCCACAGTTATTCCGACTGTTACTTTATGATTCGAGTGACTAATCCTTTCTTAGTCTGGCTGAAGACTTTAAACTTATCACTTCTTGGGAGGTAACCCATGGTTCATACAACACGGTAATATCTTTCCTTAACTCTTTTGCTTCAAATGGTAACAGTTTCTCCTTGTTCATGCTTTTAATTTTATCTTTAGAACATTGAGGACAATGTTAGATTTAAGTTTGGGGGTATGGGAGAAATTTTTTAGTTGCATTATAAACTCCAGAGCCTAGAAATTTATGCCTATTAAGGATGGCACTAACCAATCTAAGTAGATGGAAGCATTTTGGTTTTAGGAGTTGAGGGACCAATCTGACTAGATGGAAACATCCATAAGAGTCTATTCATAAAAGCACAGAGCTCAGGTGTTAGAAATAACATGATAGTTTCACCGTATCTCGGAATCATCTTATTACTTCTGTTTTTGTTTTTGCAAATTTTTATGTTGATGTCTGCTTGGTTGAAATAGAGTGATTGAGTTACTAAAGAAAAAGAAAAAAAAGACCAGACCAATTAGACCAATCGGAAATATTAACACTTGGATAGCAATATGTGTGTGTTCTCCCTGTCTCCGTCGCCTAAACAAGCGTGGAACGCAGGATCCACGGGAATTACCATGTAATATGCTGACAAGAAGCATGCGCTTTGATCCAAAAGATCTAATCATGTCGTTAAAAAAATAAATAAAAAATAATAATAATATTAAAATAAATAAAGGTTTATTATAAAGTCGACCACTGGTTCCCTTGTATATGCCAGCTGAGTTGATGTAGATTTAGGATTATCAACCACTGGTTCCCTTGTATATGCCAGTTGTGTTGATATTAGTCCATACCAGTATCTCAATCCACTAGGTCATAGGTTCATCTTGGCATTGAAGTCCATTCGCAACCATCTATTTCTATATCCATCTTCTTAATCTATTCATGTGATTTGTTTGATTCCGGATATTGATGTCCATAGTGCGACTATCTGAACAGAGCTTTGTCACTTATATATTAATTTTAGTATGCTTGAGTGCAAACTCGTGTACAGCAATTGGAATTTCGCATCAGGGTACTTCCTCCCGTAATCAATAAGTATGCCAACCAAGGAGGTTCTTTAGTGCCATTCCAAGGTTCTGCGTAGATAGCTAGGGTTTGGAGTAAAGGTTTTGTGGGTATATCTCTAGTAAACCCTCCCGAGACTATAACTCGGCCACTAGGGCCACCTAGGGGTTTAAAGGCTTGTTGCACATGCTAAATGCAATCGACAATGCCTGCGACAGTGAGTTAGGATTTTATTTTCTGTTTTTGATTTGCTCGGGACTAGCAAATAATAAGTTTGGGGGTATTTTATAGACGCATTTATGTGTCTATTTTCATCTATATTGTGTATATTGTTAGTACCAATTTTTGTACTTATTTTGGAATTTTATCTCTTTGTAGGTGTTTTTGGAGAAATAAGCTTTTGCGGCGAAATTGGTTCGAAAAGTTGATAACTGCAACCCAAGGGACGAGTGTTATGCGACTCTAGCAACGGATAAGGGGTAACCTTTCCCCTTCACGTTCAAATTCTAAATTTGGGCGGGAAAATATAAACACATTCCTGGCAGTTTTGGTGATCGTGATTTGGAGGAGTTTGAGGTCGACTAAACCTATGATTTTCATAGGGTAGACTCCTTATGGGTCTAGGAATCTAACATGGGTGTTGAAATCGATTAAACTGAGCTCAATCGACGGATTTTTATCTCAACAGCAAAATATGGAAAGTCACGTGTGTGACCGATTTTAGGAAATTTTAGAGAGATTAAAGTGCTATAAACCTTCCCAAAGATTGGTATCTATCTAAGGAAGAGTTTAGAATCAAAAGGAAAGCTCAGAAACGCGTAGAAATTCTAAAACAAGAAATTGCCGCAACTTTGCCGTGAAGAGAAAGGAAGAGATTTTGGAAGATTTTGGAGAGATTTAATCGCTCTTTTTGATATAAATAGATTGGTTGGGTCATATAGAAGGGGTGTCGATAGTTAGGGAAAGTTTAGAACACCACAGAGCCGAGAAATCAAAGGTGCAGGAAACCGGGTTCTGCTGCTGCTGCTGCTGAAGAACACAAAGAACATTGACCCACACGGAATAGTCGTAGACGAGTGTGGTTCTTCAATAGCATAACCGATTTATCGTTTATTAACAGCACTTCAATTGTAACAGTGACTTCTGTAACGACTATAAAGCGTTGCAGATTCGCTGTATTATTATTCTCCTTCAATAAAAACACCTTTTGATCCATGTTTCTATCTTTTGAGCATGTTTTTACCATGAGGAGCTAACCCCAACACTGGGATGACGGAGGAAGACGAATATCATACTTGGGGTAAATGTATTAATTCTTTTTAAGACTTTTCCATTAATTTTAATTGAAATTATGATTTGAATTAATTGGTTGTCATTTAATTTGATGATGTGTGCTTAGCTTAGGTGTTTTGATACATCATGCTTAGGATTTACAATCAATGTTTTGAGAATCTACCTTGGCAAAATTAGAGTCCATGTTTTTCTTGAGCTAAAATTGTCAAAGAATTAATAATTGAACCTTATGTTTTGAATTTGGTGGAATCCTGAATCCCAGTAACTCTCGCACCCTTTGTAATATTTCTGTATATATTTTTATTAAATTTAAAAACTCGAATCTTCACAAGTCTTAGAGTTCGAATCCTATTTACCATTACTACAACATCTTTTAAAATTACATCAACAAGGTTTATGATAAAATCACAAACTACTTGGTTATCTTAAAAGGGTTATGTTTATTGAAAATAAACAACCTCTTAATCCCGGAAAATCAAGTCACAGAAGTTACACCAAGATCAAAACACAAGAACAAAAGTCTTCAAATCTTCAAAGTCTTCAATCTTCGATTTAATCTTTAAAGTAACAACCTACAACTGATGCAGTTTTTACAAGTGGTAAGAAAGATTCGATTCTCGGACTTTTATGAAGATTTGGTTTTTGATTACTAAAAGAAAATACTAAGACAAACTAATTATATTTGATTTTTTTGGTTTATCAAGGAGAGATGATTCTAGGGTTTTGGATTCCACTACTTCCAATATTTGTAACTCAATAACAATTTCTTTGACAAAATACTCCTACTTTACTCAAAACAATTTCGAACCCAATCTCATGCTTTGGAAGATATAACATTGCAAGCTCTCTTTTTATGACTCTCGTCGCTATTCTAAGGACTAATTTTCCTTCGCTTATAAAAGAACGGTATCTAAACTACCCAAAACAATTTTCACGAAGCATATAAAGAAGAAAAAAAAATTAATAATTTAAAAAGAACAATATTGGAGTATTTTTGTCAAAGAAAATAATTACTGAAAATTACGCATTAAAAATAGCTTCTTCCAAAACCCTAGACAAGAAACTTAGCTACTCATGAATCGAGAAGTGGAGAAAACTTGATTAATCATTGTATTAAAAATAATTAAAAATATGCTTACAATGATTTCCAGTCGCTAAAGGCGTTTAGCCAGGAAGCTGTTACAATAGCTCAGTTGTGAAAGATCTACTGCAACCAAAAATGGATACGATACACTGATTCTGTGGTTGAATAAAAGACTACTACTGCGACTGTTTTGAACGGCTGGTGTTCTTCGTGTTCTTGTTTGAGCAGCAGCAGGAAGAATTTTTCTAACCTCTCTTTTGTCGATTCTAAGCCTATATTTCTTCTCCAAAGTCTCCGTCACCTTCGGTTACTCCCAAGGACCCTTTTTATACTAAACAATCACCTCTAGGGAAAGAAATCTCTCGGGAAAATCTTTTTATTCTTTTCTTCTTTTTCACGGAAAATATACCTTCGGGAATTATTTATTTCCTTTTTGCTGCTTCTTTTTATTTGTATGCGTCTTCAAAAGATAGAATAAATCTTGTAGAGAAGATATCCTTCTCCAAATCCCCACGTAACTCCCATATTAAGCTTCCAAATTATCCCGTGATAACCCATATACCTCTGTTTTACGTATATCTCATATATCTTCCTTTTTAATCGATTCCATATCAGCTACCAATCCTGTTTAGCTGTAGCAGATCCGTACAAGTCCAAAACCATGATTGAGTCTCACCCGTATTCCTCCAATTCTCTAACAAACCCGAGAACAAACCTTCTCCTCTATTTTTCATTAATCAGTTTATCCATCCCAATTGGGTCGAACAAATCACCCATATCCTCCCTGTTTACTTTTAAATGGCCCATTGCAAACAAATCCAGTGATTGAATCTCACTGAAATTCCTCCAGATTGAATTCAGAACTTTCCGGCAACATTCTCCCTGTTTTTCTTTATCTCAACAATCTAGCCAATTCTAACTGAAGTGAAGACCATTACAATTAATGTTTAGTCAGTTAGAGCAAACCCATTGAATTTCAGCCTTTTAGTCTCATCAGAACCCCTTTAATTCTCAAACCCTAATTTTGTTTCCATTAAAACCTTTTTCCCACCAAATTTCAGATTCAAAAGGTTGAAGAAAGGTTCCCCTTATCCAGTTCGTTAGGGTGGCGATAGTAAATGGGGTGCCTCTTAGTAATTTGGGTTCCCCTTAGTAATTTCTTGGGTGTTTTTCAACACTTCTCCTGGGGTGTTTTTAGCACATTTCGGGGGTGCCCTTAGTACTTTTCTCCGGAGGTGCAAATGCCGCTTTTCGAGTTCTTCCACAAGCAGCCGTCTCTTACCTCTCAGATTCACTTTTTTTCTTCAATTTTTCTACATCACTAAAGATGCCATGCTTTTAAGACATAACTTGCATCACTAAAGACGACATGCTTTTCAGATAGAGATGAAGAAATAAAAGCAAATAATGAGAAATAATTCGCCTCCAACAGTAGTTGCACATGAAATGACACTTTAGCGACGTTTCTTCTTCTTTTGCTCAAAAGTACCTAAAACTCAAAATTAAACATAAGATACATAATTTACAAGAAAACTTGGCAAAGAAAGCATAAACAATAGATAAATATCAAGGTGTTTTAGATACCTATCAGTAACAACAAACTTGATTCCTTATTGATTTGTCGCACAGAACGGAGTCTGGTAACAATGGAAAATCAATGAATCTATCTTACGGATCTAGAAAAACTTAGATCCGTAGAAACATTAAATATTTGATCTAGTTTGAGTGAGCCTTATATCAGAAGAGAAGGTTTTCAAGAATAAACAAACTAGGTGCAATCAAAGATTCAACAACCGTTAGTCAATCAAATAAATAATCGAAAACTAAAATAACAATGCAATCATCTAGTTTCCCACCAACGGTACTCGTAGAGCTTCTTGATCCCACAAAAGTATTTAAACGAGCGGTCGTAAGAGATTTCGCTTAATTAGGGTACTTTCCTCTCCGGATAGACGGCTCCACCAGTAACAACACAAAGAAGTAGTTTTGCTTGCTCTTAGGATGGTTTGCTTGAAATGCAAACTTGGGTATTTATAGATCAAGGTAGTTTGAATATTAAGTAATTACAAAATTTACAATTAATATTCAATTAATATCACCGAAATCTTGATAACCAAATATTAGCTAGCATATAAAATACTTTACTAATATAAATCAAGAGATATGCTTATTAATATCAAATGTGTTAAAAACACATTAATATTTAATTCCGAATTTTCATATAAATGTGTTAAAAACACATTTCCGAAAATTTCCATATTAATACAAAATATTATCATATTAATTCCGAATGTGTTAAAAACACATTTATAAAATTATCATAATAATATATTTTCGAATATTAATATATTAAAAGCATATTTCCAAATATCAAAAGATATTAGGAATATTTCGGTTTGAGTATCAAGGAATATCTTTGAACAATAATAGATAAGAATTACTGCACATGTTCAAAGTATGTCGACATCTTTACTTTGTAAATCCTTTTTCATATTTACAATCTTGGAACCGATTTGCCACACTTCCAAACAAGTTTACAATTGGTTCATCTGACTTCCAAGAACTATGTGATTGATTATCCTAAAAAATCACCAATCATGGGTTTAACGGTTCTACCAAAACAAGTTTAAGTTCTACCTCCATGTGGGTACTAAGATTAGGCACGCTAGTTACCAAAAGTTGGTTGACTAAGTACTAGGATCGGTTACCACATATTTATGGTATAAACTTGTATTCAGTTGCACAAGTCATAGGATCGGTTCCCCAATTACTAAAAAATTGGTGTACCTCTTACAAGGATCGATTCCCTCTTGTGATAGGTTGCACCTCTTACTAGGATCGGTTCCCCAATGTCTAGAGTTGGTCATACCAATTACAATAAATCGATCATACCATCTTAGGTGATTACTTAAGATCGGTTTCACTAATAAAGTCATACCAATACAAAAGTCAGGCATTGTGAATAGTTTTACCAAGATACATAAACAAGTTATGAGCGGTTATACTAAACACACATATTGGTAATCCAAAGATTTGCAATGAATAACAATACCAATAAGCCTAGCGATTTCCCTTTCCATTCACAAAACAAGTTTATTAATGTACTTCCTTTAAACAATGGGATGAAATCTTCACCTTTACCCATACATAATCACAATAGCATTCATAATATTATGTCGATGTCTTATATACGAAGTTCAAAAGATATACGTTATACTTCGTATTGTAATTCTTGAAAACTATGTCTACTAGAGTATGATCATTCACAGCTTCGCATGTTATGTTTTAAATCTAAAAGATTTGAAAGACACAAAATAGAAATATAACAAGTAAAGTCGTAGTTACTAACCTCAAGCTGAAGGATAATGTCTTTGTCTTCTTCAATCCATCTTCAGATCTTTGTGAGTAACTTGAGGACAATAATTCTATCGTTTCTAGTCTAACCTATCGAAGTTGACTCTAGTTTACTTATTAAGCGACTCGAGTTTCGGAACTAAATATGACAACAAATCTTGACATACCAACGCTTGGTGGTTTCAACCGAGCAGTGCTCTTACACTTGTTGATTTTTTCCTATAGTCTTCAAACTTCATCCTTCAAGAGTAGCTCTTCTTAGACCTAATCTAGTCTGAAACTAAATTTAGTATACTAAATCAAGAATTCATTTTGGCAACTATAATTGACAACTAACTTGACATGCTAACGCTAGTGGGTTCAACCGAGCAATGCTCTAAAAAGAGTTTGCATATCATTGACCAACTGATATGATTTTTCTTGTACTGAATCATCTGAAGCATTAGAGAAAGAGAGAATATTGTTTCTTATATATTTTGCTTCTTTTCACAATATCCTTGACATTTTGTGTAATCAATTACCTATTAAGATCAACATGATTAGGACATATTCATCAGCCCAAGACAAGGTAGAAGATTCACTTGTATTGGTCACTGCATTGAACGCAAACGTTCTGACTGTGTTCTGATCATGATCAACTATTTTAAACTTTCCAACAAGTGAGTTTATGGAAAGTGTTTCAAGGTTATTTCCCTCAAAGATGGCATGTTTCTTAGAATTGTGCCTAGCTGGCAGCGATCTGAGAATTTTCATCACAATGTCCTTTTCAGGTATAGTCTTACCAACGCAAAAGATGCATTAACAATTTCAGACACTTTTTGATTAAACTTATCAAATGAATCTTCATCATCCATAGAAAGGTTTTCCCAATGAGAATTTAGGTTTTGAATCCTAGCTTCTTTTTCATAGGTATTCCCTTCAAATACGGTTTCTAAGATATCCCAAGCATCTTTAGACCGAGTGCACGTAGTCACATCGTGCTGAAGATCTGGGGTAATGGCATGGATGATAGCATTTAATCCGTCAAAATTTTTCTTTGCAGCAAGAATCTCGAAATCTTATACTCACCAATATCCTTTGTAACAGTTACACCGTCTACTGTAACCATTGAAGGATTATAGCCATTAACAACATGAACCCATGATTGAAAATCACGCGCTTGTAGAAAGGCACGCATAGCAATTTTCCACCATAAGTAATTAAAGCCATCAAAGACTGGCGGTACATTTATTGAGATAACACCTCTTTCCATAGAGTCAGATTGCTACAAACATAGACTTATGAGGTCTTAGCGTGTTTGCCTGCTCTGATACCAAATTGAAAAAGCGAGGGTATAACAACCACACCCAATAGTTCGTTCGCAATTCTGTATGGACTAAACTCCAATATAATTCCGAGAGCACCAACTTAAAAGCGAGCTCAATCAAGAAAGATATCAAAGAGTTTTATCTCTATTTCTCAATGCAATCAGCAAATCAAACAGATAGAAATCCGTGAGCCTGATTGATATGAGAAATAACTTGGACGGTACCTAACACCAATTCCCAAGTGTCAATCAAGTTATATCCAACAATCAAGGTCGGATTTATCAACTGATTGAACTACGCATAACCTGTGATATTTCAATTATATACACAAATATAATGCGGAAAAGAAATAACACAGACACCAAAAATTTTGTTAAAAAGGAAACCGCGAATGCAGAAAACCCCCGGGACCTAGTCCATCTTTGAACACCATATTGTATTAAGCCACTACAGACACTAGCCTATTACAAGTTAACTTCGGACTGGAGTATAGTTGAGCCCTAACCAAGTCTCACACTGATTAAGGTACAGTCGCGTTCCTTACGCCTCTAGAACCACACCGGATTCTGCGCACTTGATTACCTTAGCTGATCTCACCCACAACTTAGAGTTGCTACGACCCAAAGTCGAAGACTTATAAATAAATTTGTCTCCCACAGATATGTCTATTCTTTATTCGGTTTTTGTTCCGTCTTTTGATAAATCAAGGTGAACATGAACCAATTGATAATACGATCTTATACTCCCGAAGAGAATCCTATAAATATCAATCACTTCACAATAACCCAATGATTAACAGAAAAAGTTATTGCGGAATCACAAGAGTCTGAGACGAAGAACTGTTGTGATTACTTTTTATATCTTACCTATCAGAGATAAATCTTGAGAAAATCTTAGAGAAGATATTACTCAACACAATAGAACAAGTAAGATCAGAATACACAACTACAGAGAAAATAGTTGGATCCGGCTTCACGAATCCCAAATGAAGTCTTCAAGTCGTTAACTTAATATGGCTTTGGAAAAACCTAGGTTAAAGGAGAATCGACTCTAGGTTGCAACTAGGACACAGGCTAGTGCCGGTGATGTGTTTTGTAGTTGTAGTGAAAGTGGTAATAAGATTCGTTCAACTCGGACTTGTGAAGACTCGATTCTAGACTTATATTCCGATTAAAATAACAAATAAACAAAGATGATATCAATATTACGAGAGACCAGGACTTAGGATTCCACCAAACTTCACAATCAATTGGTTCATACGATGATTCATAACAATACTAGCTCTTTTATAGACTCTATTCCTTTGCCAAAAGTAGATTTTATAAAGCATTAGATGTAAATCATAAGCATAGTGCATCAAAAGTTCTTATACTAAGCATACACTATCAAACAAAATCACAAATAATTAATGAAAATCATAAATCGATTGAAAAGCAATGCAAAAAGTCATAAGAATCAATTATAATTACCATCAATTGTGAAACATGGCTTCCTCCGTCATCCCAGTGTTGGGGTTTAGCTCATCACACCGAAAACATGCTCAAAAGATAGAAACATGGCTTAAAAGGTGTTTTTATTGAATAAAATAATAATACAGCGAATCTACAACGCTTTTCTGGCGTTACAGAAATCACCGATACAACTGAAGTGCTGTTAATAAACGATTAAACAGTTCTGTAGTTGAATATAAGACTGCTTCTGCGACGGTTCCGTATGGGTCGAAGTTCTTCGTGTTCTTCGCGACTGTTCACTATGCGTCTTATGTTCTTCGTGTTCTTCAGCTCCGCACCAGCAGAAAACAGCAACAGGTAGCTTTCTGTTCGTCTTGATTTCTCACTCCTCAGCCCTTCTCAGCCCCCCAAACTCTCAACACCCCTTTTATATGACCCAAACAATCTATTTATATCAAAAATACCGATTAAATCTCTCAAGAATCTTCCAAAATCTCTTCCTTTCTCTTCACGGCAAAGTTGCGGCAATTTCTTGTTTTAGGATTTCCACGCGTTTCTGAGCTTTCCTTTTTATTCTAAACTCTTCCTTAGATAGATATCAAGCTTTGGGAAGGTTTATAGCACTTTAATCTCTCTAAAATTTCCTAAAATCGGTCACACACGTGACTTTCCATATTTTGCTGTTGAGATAAAAATCCGTCGATTGAGCCCAGTTAAATCAATTTCAACACCCATGTTAGATTCCTGGACCCATAAGGAGTCTACCCTATGAAAATTAGAGGTTTAATCGACCTCAAACTCCTCCAAATAACTACCACCAAAACTGCCAGAAACGTGTATATATTTTGGTTTTGGTTTCCCGCCAAAATTTAGAATTTGAACGTGAAGGGGTAAGGTTACCCCTTATCCAGTGGTCGCCCCTTATCCATTGTTGGAGTCCGCATAACACTCGTCCCTTGGGTTGCATTTATCAACTTTTCGAGCCAATTTCGTCGCAAAAGCTTATTTCTCCAAAAACACCTACAAAGAGATAAAATACCAAAAAAGTACAAAATTGGGTACTAACAATATACACAATAGAGATGAAAATAGACACATAAATGCATCTATCAAATACCCCCAAACTTATTATTTGCTAGTCCCGAGCAAATCAAAACTACAAAATAAAATCCTAACTCACTGTCGCAGGCATCGTCGATTGCACTTAGCATGTGCAACAAGCCTTTAAACCCCTAGGTGGCCCTAGTGGCCGAGTTATAGTCTCGGGAGGGTTTACCAGAGGTGTACCCACAAAACCTTTACTCCAGACCCTAGCTATCTACGCAAAACCTTGGAATGCACTAAAGAACCTCCTTGGTTGGCATACTTATTGATTACGGGAGGAAGTACCCTTATGCGAAATTCCAATTGCTGTATATGAGTTTGCACTCGAGTATACTAAAATTAATATATAAGTGACAAAGCTCTACTCAGATAGTCGCACTATGGACATCAATATCCGGAATCAAACAAATCACATGAATAGATTAAGAAGATGGATATAGAAATAGATGGTTGCAAATAGACTTCAATGCCAAGATGAACCTATGACCTAGTGGATTTAGATACTTGTCTGGACTAATATCAACACAACTGGCATATACAAGGGAACCAGTGGTCGACAATCCTAAATCTAAATCAACACAGCTGGCATATACAAGGGAACCAGTGGTCGACTTTATAATAAACCTTTATTTTTTTATTTTTTTATTTTTTTAACGACATGATTAGATCTTTTGGATCCAAGCGCATGCTTCTTGTCAGCAGATTACATGGTAATTCCCGTGGATCCTGCATTCCACGCTTGTTTAGGCGACAGAGACAGGGAGAACAAACACATATTGCTATCCAAGTGTTATTTATTCCGATTGGTCTAATTGGTCTAGTCTTTTTTTTTCTTTTTCTTTAGTAACTCAATCACTCTATTTCACCCCAGCAGACATCAACATAAAAAATTGCAAAAATAAAAACAGAAGTAATAAGATGATTCCGAGATACGGTGAAACTATCATGTTATTTCTAACACCTGAGCTCTATGCTTTTATGAATAGACTCTTATAGATGTTTCCATCTAATCAGATTAGTTCCTCAACTCCTAAACCAAAATGCTTCCATCCACTTAGATTGGTTAGTGCCATCCTTAATAGGCATAAATTTCTAGGCTCTGGAGTTTATTTATTGTAACAAAAAGTAACAAAAAGTTTTTACCCCACCCCCAAACTTAAATCTAACATTGTCCTCAATGTTTCTAATTAAAGAACAGTACCAAAAGTATAAATAACATGAGGAATCAGTAAAGAGAGAAGTCGGAAAGATAGTACCTGGGTGAAGTGGAATCAAAAACCTACAAAAATAATATACAACATACAAATCGCCTCGATGGTCAATCAAGGCAAACAGGGTCCTCCAGAGGGACCTCCTCAACATCACCTGTAGGAAAAGGCTCTAAAAAGGGCTTCAATCTCTGACCGTTAACCTTTGAAGAACTACTACCGTCTGGTGTCTCAATTTCAATAGCGTCATGAAGAAAAACAGTACGGACCACAAAAGGACCGGTCCACCGATAGCGCAACTTCCCGGGGAATAGATGCAAACGAGTGTCATACAGAAGAACTTTTTGACCTGGAGAAAATGACTTTCGTAAAATATTCTTATCATGCACAAGTTTCATTTTGTTCTTATACTCCTTAGCACTAACGTATGCATCTCTACGAATCTCGTCCAACTCATTGAGCTGGAGCTTTCTGTGAGCTCCTGCCTTGTCAAGTGAAAAGTTTAGCTGCTTAATAGCCCAGTAGGTTTTATGCTCTAACTCAACAGGTAGGTGACATGCCTTGCCATAAACTAAACGATAGGGTTACATTCCAATGGGTGTCTTAAACGCAGTACGATAAGCCCATAAGGCATCAGTAAGCCTCGACGACCAGTCTTTCCTATTAGGATTAACTGTTTTCTCTAGAATACGCTTAATTTCCCTATTGGAAACCTCTACCTGACCACTAGTCTGTGGGTGATATGGGGTAGCTACTTTATGGGTAATACCATATTGTTTCATTAAAAGAGCAAACGGTCTATTACAAAAGTGTGAACCTCCATCAATAATTATAGCTCGCGGCGTACCGAAACGTGTAAGTATATTCTCTTTCAAAAACTGGACTACGACCTTGTGGTCATTTGTTCTACACGGAACCGCCTCAACCCACTTAGACACATAGTCTACAGCGACAAGTATGTAAAGATAACCAAAATAATTAGGAAATGGACCCATAAAATCAATGCCCCACACATCAAAGACCTCAATCACTAAAATAGGGTTCAAAGGCATCATATTTCTACGGGAAATGGTTCCTAACCTTTGGCAAAGCTCACAAGAAACACAATGACTATGGGAGTCTTTAAACAACGAAGGCCAGTAAAATCCACACTGCAATATCTTAGCAGCAGTCTTTTTAGCACTAAAATGACCCCCACATGCATGTTCATGACAAAAGGAGATAATACTGGACTGGTCACTCTCAGGTATACATCTCCTAATAATATGGTCTGGACAATACTTAAACAGATAAGGATCATCCCAAAAGAAATGCTTAACCTCGGCTAAAAACCTAGAACGATCTTGTTTACCCCAATGTTGAGGCATTCGACCAGTAACAAGATAATTCACTATATGTGCATACCAAGGTGATTGGGAAACAGAGAACAATTGTTCATCAGGAAAGCTATCCCTTATAGGAAGGGAATCATTAGAATGATCAACAACTAGCCTAGACAAGTGATCTGCTACTACATTTTTTGCACCCTTTTTGTCTCTAATGTCTAGAGAAAATTATTGCAACAAGAGGATCCATCTAATCAATCTAGGTTTAATATCCTTCTTAGACAAAAGGTATTTCAAAGCAGTATGATCGATATAGATTACGACCTTAGAACCTAGTAGATAGGATCTAAACTTATCCAAGGTAAACACGATGGCTAACAGTTCCTTCTCTATAGTTGTATAATTCAGTTGGCCATCATTCAGAGTTTTGCTAGCATAGTAAATCACATGAAGTAATTTGTTTTCTCGCTGTCCTAACACAACGCCTATAGCATAATCTGAAACATCACACATAATCTCAAAGGGTAGGTTCCAGTTAGGTGCCTGGACTATGGGGGTGGTAGTGAGTAAAATCTTAAGCTTCTCAAAAGCTTCTAAACACGCATCATCAAAGGCAAACTTGACATCTTTTGCAAGCAAATTGCTAAGAGGTTTAGAAATCAAGCTAAAATCCTTAATGAATCGACGATAAAATCCTGCATGCCCTAGGAATGACCTAATATCTTTTACGGTTTTTGGGACCTGTAAAGTCTTAATAAGATCAACTTTGGCTTTGTCTACCTCTATACCCTTAGAGGATACGATGTGCGCTAACACAATTCCTGATTTAACCATAAAATGGCATTTTTCCCAATTAAGAACTAAATTCTTTTCCTTACACCCAGTCAACACTAATGTCAAATGATGCAAGCACTCATCGAAAGATAAACCAAACACTGAAAAATCATCGATAAAGACCTCTAAAAACCGTTCTACCATATCAGAAAATATGCTCATCATGCAACGCTGAAAGGTCGCAAGGGCATTACATAACCCGAAAGGCATGCGTCTATACGCAAAGGTACCAAAGGGACATGTAAAAGTTGTTTTATCTTGGTCTTCTGGGGCAATAACGATCTGATTATATCCGGAGTAGCCATCTAAGAAGCAATAATGACTATGTCCAGTTAATCGCTCTAGCATTTGGTCGATAAAAGGAAGGGGAAAGTGATCCTTCCTTGTGACCTTGTTCAATTTCCTATAGTCAATACAGACACGCCATCCCGTGGTCACTCGGGTTGGGATTAACTCGTTATTATCATTCTGGACTACAGTGATACCTGATTTCTTAGGGACAACCTGAACGGGGCTGACCCACTTACTGTCTGAAATTGGGTAGATAATACCCGCATTTAACAACTTAAGCACCTCTTTTCGAACTACCTCTTTCATGTTAGGGTTCATTCGAAGTTGCATCTCCCTAGAAGGTTTGGAGTCTTCCTCTAAATGAATCTGATACATACACACAGTAGGACTTATACCCTTAATGTCTACTATAGTCCACCCTAAAGCTTCCTTATTATCTTGAAGTACATTCACTAGCCTACTTTCCTGATCACTATCCAAATCGGAAGCTACAATAACAGGTAAAGTCTCAGATGGCCCTAAAAACACATACTTTAGAGTGTCGGGTAGTGGTTTAAGGTCCAACTTAGGAGGCTCTTCTAAAGAAGGAATTAAGGTAGTCTCAGAAGCTGGTAATTGTTCGAACCTAGCTTTCCAACTATTAGTGTCTAACACAGGGGTAGAATCTAATAGTGCATTCACTTCTTCAATAGTGCTATCGTCGTCAAAATCTAAACCAAAATGGGATAAACAACTTTCTAATGGGTCTTCAGACAAAATGTTTGGTAATGACTCCTGAACTAAGGCTTCTATCATGTTCACCTCTTTAACACATGTGTCATCTAGCTCATAAGGTAGCTTACTGACATTAAAAATGTTCATCTCCATAGTCATATTACCAAAAGACAAATTCATCACACCATTTCGACAGTTAATGATCGCATTAGATGTAGCTAAAAATGGGCGACCTAAAATCACAGGTATCTGGTTCTCTAGGTCAGGGACAGGTTGGGTGTCTAGCACCACAAAATCCATTGGATAAATAAACTTGTCGACCTCAATGAGAACATCCTCGATAACACCTCGAGGAATTTTAACGGACCTATCAGCTAACTGCAGTGTCATCTGAGTAGGTTTCATTTCACCAAGTCCTAGATGCAAATACACATGGTACGGCAATAAGTTCACACTGGCTCCTAAGTCAAGTAAAGCTTTTTCTACCCGGAATTTACCTATTGTACAAGCAATGGTAGGGGAACCTGGGTCTTTGTACTTTGGAGTTGTTGTGTTCTGAATGATTGAACTTACATGGCTAGCTAAAAAGGATTTCTTATGGACGCTAAGTTTTCGCTTTCGCGTACACATATCCTTAAGGAACTTGGCATAAGCAGGAATTTGCCTAATTGCATCTAATAAAGGAAGGTTTATGGTAACTTGCTTAAAAACCTCAAATATGTCATTAAAGTTTGATTCCTTCTTTGTTGGTACTAATAGCTGGGGAAACGGGGCTCTAGGCACAGAATCAGACCTCCCAGGGACTGAATTGACATCATCAGAAACTTTATCGGTCTCCTCAGCTATGGGTGGTCCTGAGGGGTGAGATCTTGAGGGGTGAACTACAGTATGTTCACTATCGGGCATGGTCTCCTCATTGTCTACAATTCTACCACTCCTAAGGGTTCTAACAGCATTCAACTGATTCGATTGTTTTGCACCTATTTCATGAACTCCTCTAGGGTTGGGCTGTGTTTGACTAGGAAACCTACCTTTTTCTCTCAAAGACTCATTTATCAGACCTACCTGGGTTTTCAGCTCGGAAATAGCCTGACTATTTTCTTGTCCTATCTTGTTACTAGCTTGTAGACTTAGTTCTACTGATTGCTGAAATTTCGCAGTTTGCTGAGTTACCAAAACGAGAAACTCCTCTAGGTTTAGGATTTTCTTATCCGACTGATTCTGAAATTGAGCTTGTCCCGAAGGATTCTTAGCATAACTAAAACCTGGTGGAGCATTAGAGTTACTAAACTGACCTTGATTCTGGCCCTTTGACCAAGCAAAGTTCGGATGGTTTCTCCACCCAGGGTTATAGGTTTCTGAATATGGGTCAAATTTCTGACGATTCTCGAGTCTAGTGTTATTATAAAGAGCATTGGCTTGCTCTTCATTATTATGGCCTTCCCAAAAAGGCTCCGATCTACCACTAGTGTGACCCATTTCTAGAGCTTCTAACCTTTTAGCTATTGCTGCAATCTTGACATCTGATTCAGAGCCTCCTTCTATCCTATTAACGTTTCCTCTGCTTAGAAGAATCGTTTTCCGGGGTTCCCTACTATTTTCCCATTATTGGGTCTTTTCGGCGGCTTCATTCAAAAATGACATTGCCGCATCAACAGTTTGGTTCTCAAACCCACCTGTACACAAAGCTTCAACCGTGGATATTGTGGGATAATCTAAACCCTCATAAAGGATCTGAACTAGCCTAACCTTTTCTAAACCATGGTGAGGACATTGTGTTAACAAATCATTGAACCTTTCCAAATACCTATACAAAGATTCTCCCTCTTGTTGTGAGAATGTGCAGATTTGCGTCCTAATAGACGATGTTTTATGCCTAGGGAAAAACTTATTGAAAAAGGCAGATGTAAGTTGTTCATATGTTTCGATTGACTCAGAAGTCAAACTATACAGCCACGATTTGGCTTTATCTCTCAGGGAAAAGGGAAATAACCTAAGTTTCAATGCATCATCATCTAAGCCTCTAATTCTTAGGGTACTGCAAATTTCTTCAAAATCCCTAACATGGAAATAAGGGTTTTCATTTTCTTTCCCTAAAAAGATTGGGAGCATCTGTATGGTCCCAGGTTTAAGCTCATAATTGGCTTCTGTTTCAGCTAACTTAATACACGAGGGACGAGTGGTCCTAGTCGGATTTAACAAAGCTTTCAAAGTAGCCATCTCTGGAACTATCGGAGTATTAGGGATTCTCTCTTCAGGAGAATGTTCAACACAAGACTCTCCAAAAATTGGATCTTCTAGATTAAGGTAATCGAGACGCTTAGAACTGCTAGGTTTTTCTTTTACAAATCTACCTAGGGCGTCTCTTTTACGTTCAGGCATACACAAGAATTTCCTAAATATGAAGGGTAAGCAATCACAAATCAAGGACGACTCAACCAAAATTTCTAGCAAACAAAAAGCATGATGGCTCCACTTAGATTGTTTCTAGACCAGCTTCTACTCTTCCAAGAGGCAACTGGGTACAATTTTAGCAAACCTCGTAGGACTATACGAATAAAGTAAGTCGAAGAGAAGTATGAGAAGCTCAGAGGAGCTTTGATACCCCCACCTCTTTGGCAACGCTTCCTTGGGTTACAAGGCGGCTCTAATCGACTTACAGTAATCTTCCTGAACTTTGAGTTAGGCTAACAAGATACCCAATACGGTCCTTTCAAACGACTTTCCTACAAGCTCGTTACCTTATCGGTCTCGTTCTAATCAATATTTTAGGCTTGGGATCGCGTTTGGTATCGTTTTCCTAAAGCGGGCAAGAAGAGAACGGTGATGAAATCCGAACTCTTATCTTATATGGCCAAGCCTTTCCCTTTACTAGGAAAATAAATGTCCGTATTCAATTCCTCAGCATATATGCACCTTAAGGAAGACAGTAAACCCGCTGACAGGGGATTCACGGGTGTTTAAAATTTTACCTCCCGTACCAGACGGGCGAAGAACCACTGAAGTCGACTCGGGCCACCAACTCCTATGTCAGTGTGCGAACCCGAGGGGCCGAGACAGTATCGTAACCGTCATCCTTCCCTGCAAACAGTTTATATTTAACCTTTAACCGTTCCTTAGGGTTTTAAAAATAATAATGTCCCAAAGTCCAAATGTCCAAAAAAAGTCCAATAAAAATAAAAAATTACAAAAATAAAAATAAAACCCTATTTACAATTTCTAAAAATAAAAAGTAATAAAATCTATAAAAAAATAACTATATACAAAAATCCTCTTCTTCACTCCTTTGGACTCCTATTTTCTTTCTTTCTTTGGCGATGCTTTCTTCTTATAACACTTTTTTTCTTTCCTTTTAGCTCCGCTCCAAATCTGAAAAAGAATCGAAAAATACCAAACGCGTAAAGAAGAACAAAAATAATAAAAACAAAAAAATAAATAAAACCTGAAAAACAAATCTAAAAACAAGTCCGCGTCGGCGGCGCCAAAAATTGATGTGTTTTGTAGTTATAGTGAAAGTGGTAATAAGATTCGTTCAACTCGGATTTGTGAAGACTCGATTCTAGACTTATATTCCGATTAAAATAGCAGATAAACAAAGATGATATCAATATTACGAGAGACCGGGACTTAGGATTCCACCAAACTTCACAATCAATTGGTTCATACGATGATTCATAACAATACTAGCTCTTTTATAGACTCTATTCCTTTGCCAAAAGTAGATTTTATAAAGCATTAGATGTAAATCATAAGCATAATGCATCAAAAGTTCTTAGACTAAGCATACACTATCAAACAAAATCACAAATAATCAATGAAAATCATAAATCGATTGAAAAGCAATGCATAAAGTCATAAGAATCAATTATAATTACCATCAATTGTGAAACATGGCTTCCTCCGTCATCCCAGTGTTGGGGTTTAGCTCATCACGCCGAAAACATGCTCAAAAGATAGAAACATGGCTTAAAAGGTGTTTTTATTGAATAAAAATAATAATACAGCGAATCTACAACGCTTTTCTGGCGTTACAGAAATCACCGATACAACTGAAGTGCTGTTAATAAACGATTAAACAGTTCTGTAGTTGAATATAAGACTGCTTTTGTGACGGTTCCATGTGGGTCGAAGTTCTTCGTGTTCCTCGCGACTGTTCACTGTGCGTCTTATGTTTTTCGTGTTCTTCAGCTCCGCACCAGCAGAAAACAGCAGCAGGTAGCTTTCTGTTCGTCTTGATTTCTCACTCCTCAGCCCTTCTCAGCCCCCCAAACTCTCGACACCCCTTCTATATGACCCAAACAATCTATTTATATCAAAAATACCGATTAAATCTCTCAAGAATCTTCCAAAATCTCTTCCTTTCTCTTCACGGCAAAGTTACGGAAATTTCTTGTTTTAGGATTTCCACGCGTTTCTGAGCTTTCCTTTTGATTCTAAACTCTTCCTTAGATAGATATCAAGCTTTGGGAAGGTTTATAGCACTTTAATCTCTCTAAAATTTCCTAAAATCGGTCACACACGTGACTTTCCATATTTTGATGTTGAGATAAAAATCCGTCGATTGAGCCCAGTTTAATCGATTTCAACACCCATGTTAGATTCCAAGGCCCGTAAGGAGTCCACCCTATGAAAATTAGAGGTTTAATCGACCTCAAACTCCTCCAAATCACTACAACCAAAACTGCCAGAAACGTGTATATATTTTGGTTTTGGTTTCCCGCCAAAATTTAGAATTTGAACGTGAAGGGGTAAGGTTACCCCTTATCCAGTGGTCTCCCCTTATCCGTTGCTGGAGTCCGCATAACACTCGTCCCTTGGGTTGCATTTATCAACTTTTCGAGCCAATTTCGCCGCAAAAGCTTATTTCTCCAAAAACACCTACAAAGAGATAAAATACCAAAATAAGTACAAAAATGGGTACTAACAATATACACAATAGAGATGAAAATAGACACATAAATGCGTCTATCAGCCGGGATTAGGTTTTACAGTTGCTAGGGTTCTCCCTTATATAATCTTTCAAATCAGGGTTGCTTACAATCAAAGCTAAGATAGTTTAGTAACAAAGCATTCAATATTCACCGTTAGATGAAATCCTGATTTAATATTCAAGCTAAGTCTGCTTAATAATAAAGCAATTAATCTCCACTATTAGATGGTCTTAGCTTGTTACACACAAATGAAATATACCTTCATTTGGATATGGGTAACCGTACCTAAACGTGTATATTGAGTCTGCTCAATAACAGTTAACCAAAGTTAGCCATATGAACAATTTTGTTTTAACCATATTCATCTAACACTTCTAGATCAAATATGATGATCAATCAATTATGAAAGATAATCAAATGAATCTAATTGTGCTTCAAATAGAGTTGTTCAATTGTTCACTATCTCATAGAAATATATATGAACAAATTGAAACAAAATCGGATTGATTCGTAATTGTACAAAGTACTTATACAATAATCAATTCATGAACATTAAGCCACGGTTTTCAAAGATTGCATTCCTTAATTCATAAATGTTTTGGTTCATGAGTATGGGAATCATACATGACCGATTTTAGACCTTAACCACTGAGTTGGTCAACCAGGTACGCGAACAGCAGCTCCGGACCTTGGCCTATCCAGCCTTTCGCAAACCCGGTTCGCAAACAGCCGTCCCGGACCTTACTCAAGTGAAACTATTCGCATAATAGGTACGCAAACAAGGTTCCCAGACCTTCACAGGTAAAACCGTTTGCATACTAGGTACGCAAACAAGGTTCCCAGACCTGAATTATACCAATATGTACAGTTCGCATACTAGGTATGCATACCATGTTGTATCCTGACATAGGTAATTGTTCTTAACTCTCATTTCAAACATTAAAACATCCTTAGAAGACGACAATGGATGTCTCACACAAACCATTAGCTTCAAGTAATTTTCAAGTGATTGAATAATCAATACGAAATTTTCCAAGTTGACATGAAATGATTGTCTCACACAAATCATGTAAGATGTTTCAAGGCAATTTCCACATGATCATCCTTTGACTTTACATTTAGTTTCCAACAAATAGATTGTTTCCAACTAAACTCGTCAAGAATACAATGAACATAGTTAAAGAAAAAAGCTTCCAACACATATTTCGAGAAATAGATAAGCGAGATAAACTCGGCTCGAAATATCAAATGTGTATGATATAAAAGTCTGTATAGCTATATGACTTAGTCTCATTAGAAGATAGAATACAATAGACTTCTGAGTGATAAATAAGTTATAGTCTCCACATACCTTTTGTTTATGAAGTTCCTCCAAGCTCTCCTTAGTAGATATTCGTCTTCAATTTGTGAACATCATGAAGTCTAAAGCTCAACTACACATTCTATCCTAATCCGAGACATAGATATAAGTAGACTAGAAGTCAAGTATATAGTTTTGATCAACTAAACTTGACAAACAAGATTGAGATAGCAACGCCTGCGAGTTCGACCGAGCAGTGCTCTAATAATGAGGATTTTGTCTAATCTCATGCTAATTATTCTCTTTCCGTTCTGGACATAATTCTATATTTATCTTGGTTTATGTTGATGATATTATTATTACTGGTAATGATAACTCATCTATTCATTTCATTCGATGCAAACTTGAACCTTAGTCGATTACAATACTTTCTCGGTATTGAAGTATCTCGTTCTCTGAAAGGTATATTTCTTCGTCAACATAAATACATTATTGACATCCTCACCAATTATGGTCTCTCTGGTGCTAGATTTCCCTCTCTCCGATGGAACAACACCTTAATTTTTTACCTACTACATGAGACCCTTTACATGATCCTAGTGTTTCCCGTCACCTTATTGGTCGCTTATTTTACCTCACATTTACTATCTATGATATTAGTTATTTAGTGAACTACTTAGGACAATTCATGCAACACCCCTGTTTTATTCATCTAGATGCCTCTCATCGTGTTATTCGTTATCTCAAAGGTATTGTTAACCATGGATTTTTCTTGCCTGCTTCTAGTTCCTTTTATCTTTCAGGATATACAGGATCTGATTGAGCAGGGTGTCCCACTACTCGCAAATCCACAATAGGTTATTTTACGATGCCTGGTACACGCCCTCTTTCATGGAAATCAAATAAACAACAACATTCCTCTCTTTGAACTACAATGGTTGCACTATCTTTTTAATGATCTTCGTATTCCTATTCCGAAACCCATCCTCGTTTATTATGACAACCAAGCTGCAATTCACACATGTGAAAGTCCACTGTTTTGTGAGCAAGCCAAACACATAGAGATCGACTGTTATTTCGTTCGTAAAAAACTAATCTCTGGTCTCATTAAACCTACTCACATTTCTTTTACTGCTCAACTTGCTGAGCTCTTTACATATCCCCTTGGGATTGATCAATTCAAACACCTTGTAAGCAAGTTGGCTTTAGGTTTGATCGTCCGCCCGCTCCAACTTGAGGAGAGGTGTTAGAAGTACAACCAGCACATAGGTGAAGTGAAACAACCAATTCAAGAAACCTCCAGTCAATGAGCAACCAGCACATAGGTGAAGTGAAACCAACAATTCAAGAAACCTCCAGTCAATGATCCAAGGCTAAAGTGTATGACCAAACTTCACTCAATCCTCTTACTTCTCAAGAGATCCATGAATGGCCGAGATAATAGTTAGTATAGTCAGCAGAAATTGACTTATTTGACGAGTTCAAGTCTTCTGTTCCAAAAAAAAAAAATCCCTGACTTTTTCTCCTTCTTTTCTTCCGCCATGGAGGAGTAATATCTAAGCAAACCTTTTGGTGATTGAGAAATTATGAGCTATGAAGAATGGATTATTGATTCTGATATGCTTATTTTGGTTGTGATTTGTGGTTTTTGTTTATGTTTCTTTTTGAGATTGAGAGAGAGAGAATGTTGTTGTGGTTCTTCAAACACAGGACTTCTCTGGACCTTCTTTTTTTTTTTTTTTTTTTTTCCTTACCTTAATTGAGGGAGAAATGTTGTTGTGGTTCTCTCAAACACATGACTTTTTCTGGATCTGGGTTTTTATGTTTCTTCTTTTTGCTTTTTCTATCCTAGATTGGGGGTAAAATTTGTTGTGGTTCTCTCTAACACAAAACTTTATCTGGATCTTGATTAATTTTTTCTTCTTTTTGTTTTTTTTCCTTTCTCCTTTCTCCTACTTTAGGTTGATGTTGATTAGAGGTATTTCTTTTTTATTTAACATAAATAGGGGTTCTGATTTTGGTACTTAGCAGTGTGAATATATTTGGGTTTTTAACTTTTTTCTATTCTTTTCTTTAGGTGCTCATGATGTTTTTGTTATCCTAATTAGAGAACAAATTTGGTTTTGGGTTTGATTATTTTGAGGTAACAGGCCTATAATTTGGAAAGTTGGTTTCCAAAATTTAATTGGTTTTTTTTATTAATCAAAAATTTAGATATGGGTTGCATCCCAGATGACGTGGTTGTTATAAAATGTAGTTAGAAAGGATCTTCCTATCTCTGTCTTCTTAAAATTGTTCTATCAAGCCTCTTCTATGAGTTCAATACTGATACTGATCGTATTGGAGTTTCTTAAAAAAAAAATTCCAAAAGGTTATAATAAATTCCATTATGGATCAATACTGATGCTGATCGTATTAGATTTCCATTTGGTGTTTTTCTTTTCTTTGTTTTTTCAATCCTCTTTTTAGAGCTCAATACTAATACTGATCGTATTTTGAGTGTCTTATCTATCTATTGTTTCAATTTGGTTTTAAAAAAATCTCCTATGGCTTGACGCTGATCGTATTGTTTTGTCATTTGTTTTTTCTTTTATTAAAAATAAAAAAGAAGAAGAAGTTTTTGGATTTAGGTCTCAATATTGATACTGATCATATTGATGTACCTTTTATATCCTTTTAAAGATGTTAGATTATTGAAACTCCCTTTCTTGTCGTGTTTTCCTCTCTTTTCTATATGTCTTCAAAATATGGATTTGGTAGGTTTTGAGCATAAATTGATTTGGTAGTGGTATATATTCCTTAGTTGCATCTTTCATAGGTACAGTTTCAGAATTGTTTTGTTTTCTTTGTTTTTGTGTCTGTGCTTTGCTTAGTTTCTTTGGGTTATTCATGTTAGCTAGGTGGTTTATTTAGAAATTTGCAGTTATTCATATTTTAAGGCTTTGCCCATCACATTTTTTCCTTAAGAACTCAGATCTACACTTTGGCTCCGCTGTTTCTACAAACCCAAAAGCTTGCTGCTTTAAATCATTTATTTGGATAAAATTTCTTTTCTTTTTTCCTTCTTGTGCTCTAGATTTAAATTTCTTTTGTTTTAGTATGGTGATTCCTGGGTGACTGGTACTTTTGGTGCGATCTGCATATGTAAGCAGAGGAGAGTTCAGGACTTGGCAGAGTAGTGG
This sequence comes from Papaver atlanticum, assembly GCA_023531105.1. Lineage (NCBI taxonomy): Eukaryota > Viridiplantae > Streptophyta > Magnoliopsida > Ranunculales > Papaveraceae > Papaver > Papaver atlanticum. The sequence continues at coordinate 9,014,783 of JAJJMB010008071.1, read as the reverse complement.
TTTTGATTTTTGATTTTTGAGGTCACGAATATCTTTTCCTGTGTTTTAAGAGGCTGTTTTTCTATACAAGAAGCAAACACTAGTTCCAAGACATATCTACAGTTTGCTTGGAACTCTTGAACCTATTAAAGAGTGTCGGGCAAAAATTTGTGGTTTGCGGTTGGAACCCGAAGACTTTTTGTCGTCGGAAGTGCAAAGGAGGGACGAAGGAGTGTCTGAAAAAATTGTGTCTGGGCTAAACCGGGGCCAATTTCTTTCTTTTTCCTTGAATCTTTATTATTAAGTGTTTCTTTGTTTGCTTTAACTTTGTGATGTATATTATACAAGTTCATTAGTTCTTTATTGACTTAAAATCTTTAGTTTGTGCTTCCTGTTGCGTATTTAGTGGTTTCAAGACTTCTAGGATATAGTATTTTTCTATTAGTTTCTGCATCTTCATATATTTCTAGTCTCATCTAGTTCAGTGAATTAACTTCACCTTTGTACAGTAGCTTTACATCTTTAGTTGTTCTTTTTCCTGCTCTTATCTCTATAATTAGTCTTATTGCTTTCCTAGTCTGTTAACATCTATAGAGTATCAATATTTAGCTTATTATACATGGCTAGTTCTTCTTTTCTAGGATTTTTGAATGCTCTTGTGAAACAACATGATGTTGAAATCATCATTGGTTATGTATTGTCTTGGTCCGGTTTTACAAATCGCGACTCATCTACTTGTATTTCGTTAGAGATACATTTCTCATTTTATAAGTTCTTGATTGCAGAAAAGGCTATGCTGTCATTCTCAATCTCCAAGAGGACGGATTTCTTATCCTGTACAAGCCATCGTGACATTTCTATTAGTCTTGATATTAATAGAAAGGCTCAGGACCATACATTGATAGTTCTATCACGAGTGGGGACGCTCAACTTCCACAATTTACTTGTGGCGACATACATATTGCCAACCATAGAAGACAGCTCATTGGGCACCGATGGAGAACGACGAATTCATATGATTCTGAAGGATTATAAATGTGATTTTTTCTTTTTAGGCAGTTTTAATTTTGTCATATTTTTCGGACAGTTGTACTCTTTCCTTGGTCAGGGTTTTACCACAGTGGGTTTCCCTTGTCAAGGTTTTAATGAGGCAACATGTGTAAGTCCAACTTTTTTCCGAGGTCTTTACATCTACTTTTTAAGTGTTTCATTTGAAGTTGGTGATTTGGGAGCTTATTGGAGACCATCCCTTTCCTGGACAAACTCTAATGAGCTTTTAATCATCTAGTTGTTGTTTTTTTAATATAAGTCAACCAATTCTCAAAAAAAAAAAAAGTCTTCTGTTCAAATATGTTGTAACAAATAACGTTAACTTAGTTGTAGGTGTATCTTATCTTATGGTTTATTTAGATTATAATCGACTACAATCAACTATCTTATATATGTGCTACAAATACTAAATGAAATACTTGAGTCTTACACTCGTGAGACACTATACAATTCACTTATATTAATTTTCGTAGAGAAGAGAAGATAATAGATACACCAGTACATAAATTGTAGCTATTAATGTATCCTCCATTTTATATGCTCTTAAATTTAAATGTCAATATGACCAAGAAAACAAATATATATGATCAAGAAAAACAAAAGATGAAAAAATAGATTTTGAATTTTAATAATAGATTTTGAATTTTGATTTTGTTCACCATAAGATTAATGATACCGGAGGAAACAAGTCATTCGAATAATTTATAAAGTCTTTCACATATCTAGAGCTACTGTTTCCTTCTAGTTTCATCTCATGGTAGTATTCTGATGAATTACATTTTTGTTATTAATTACTAATTACAACATTTCCAAAAATCATTATTCAATCTTGGTTCCTACAACATGACAATGAAGTGTTCAGAATCATCGACATACAAACTATGTCGCTTGAAAATTATTTATGCGTCAGTTTTCTCCAACATTTCAATAGTATTCCAATTTATTTATTTTTTCCAAAGAAAGTACCTACTTCTTTCATGGGTATTTGCTATTCTTCTTACTTATTTTCTCACACAACTCATATACAAATTCATCACATTAAGCTAAATTTATAAAGTACCTTCTATCACTTGATCACATGAAAGTTATTATTTCGATCGACAGGTCATACAAAATGCGCAGGGAGAAAACTAATGTGAACTTTTTGGAATGTATTTTTTGCTGTATTATGTGAGGCACATACATTACCGGCCGGGTTCATGTTATTTTTTCCTAGTTCATAATTTAGCTCGGGGACAACATTTGTACACTTTGCTTTGGGCATCACATACCTCAAGATTGGCCCTGCAGTCCAAAAGCTCCCATGATTTTGACACTCAACCTAAGATTACGTTTACACATTCAATATTAATTCAGCTGTCCTACTGTGTGATGCTCTAAAACCCTTTCAAGATCGGAATACAGTAGAACCTCCATATAAGAGTACTCCATATAGGAATAACCTCCATATAAGAATAAAAATTTCTGGTCCCGACTTGGACCAGTTGTATTTAAGAATAAACTCCATATTGGAATATGGCATATTTTTTTCCGGTCCCGTCTTAAGGAACATACCTCCATTTTAGAATAATTGGCATTAAAATATAAATAATATAGGTCTTGTCATACATCACAGTTTAAGATGAAGAGATTTTTGTAACCTAACTGAGTTTGATGCTTTGTTATGCATATTTTCCATGTCCTGGTTGAGTTTTGTGTGATTTGTAGTGCATATTAAACTTCATATATCCTTATTTATAAACTAAACAATATTTGTACTACATTTTGGTGCTTTATATGCTTCCGTATGTATTTTTCCTAGATCTATGTATAACAATTTTGTTTTGATCTTTCCAAGGTAGACCTCCATATAAGAATAACCTCTATATAAGAATATTTTTTTGTAGTCCCCACAATATTCTTATACAGAGGTTCTACTGTAACACATGCATGTATCACCACCAACTCTTACTTACCAACTAACATCTTGCACATCATGTTTGTTTGTTTTGTTCTTCCTTAGCAGTTGGCAAAGTGTTAGATTAAAGAAAAACAAAATGAGTTAATCCAGTTTCTATCCGATTTGAAATTTAGATCATCTTTTTTGGACAGATCCATCGTTTGTTCTGTTTGAATTCATATTACATCCTCAAATCATTATTTTAAATCCATCAATTCCTTCGGATCTTAAAGATTCCAAATTTTTTCCACCAAAATCAATAGCTTTTGAGCTAAATCGTCTTTGAAATCAATCTGTGTGAATGTTTGCTGAGTGATAAAGCTTTACCTTGTTATCGCGAGCTCCCCGAGCTAGACTACAATGTAAAACCAAGGTATGTGTGATCCAATCTCTTCTAATTTGTGCTAATCCATCTGTTTTTGCAGGGGATTCATTTTAAATTTCTTTTGTTATCTCTATTGGTGCCTCCATCTTTTTCTCTTCTGTTCTTACAAATCCCTAAAAACCCATTCATCCAAATCTCACAAATCCCCTCATTCTCATCATTACCAGCTTTAACAATTCCTTACCACTTATTTTTGTCCATGATGTTTAACCTGAACTATATAAATCCTTCCAAAACCCATGTCATTGTAGCCCCAATCATATACTCCCTGAATCTATATTGGTGGTTACTAAGCCTTCTTATTTATGAGTTAGTGAACAACCTTGTGTCAAATAAAACTCAAAACCACTCTGAAAGAAAAGAAAGTAATTCATCTGCTACAAATACCACTTTTGAGAATATGACCCTGGGGAACTTAGAAACACAGGAAAATAGTCCAGGATTCAGAATTTTTTTGAGCCAAGAATAGCAATGGGTTGATGGATATGTATTGAGAAAAAGAAAAGCCATTTCAGAGCAAGGAAAAGACCTCCCATGGAAGATATTGAGGACTAGTAGCAAATCTTCACTGTCACACAATGAAAATGAGAAGCCTCCAAAGTCTCCGGTGCCGCCAAATTCGAAAAAAAATAAATCACGGAACAGGAAAAAATCAATAGGTTGTTAAACAAGTGAAGAGCTTATTTGGGTTTGCAATTGTGGATAAAAACTTTAATGGTGATGTCAAGGAAAAATGCCAAAGAATTATAAATCAAAACAGTCCAAAGGTAAAAGAGAGAAGATTGTCCGTGAGAGCAAAATACTTTTTGCAGAATTACGAGAAAAGAAAAGGGGATGTGCCTTTGTATTTCATTGAGAGAGGATTTGCAGCTACAAAAAATAATGATCGTATGACGAAAACCTCACCTCAAAGCCACAAACCAGAAATTACCCTCAACCACAAACCATACACATATAGACCCTCCTACCTAACTGGTAGTGATAACAAAAGGAAAATGAAAATGTCTACTCTCAAGAACAGAGGTATAGCCACAAATAAGAGATGGGTGAATGCCGATGATTCTCGACAAGTCAAATCCAAAGAGAACGCTAACATCGGGGAAGATAGCTCAAAAAAGGATAACCAGGTAAGCCTAAACTTTTATTATTTACATTTATCGTCTGATCAAGAGTTTTTTCTTTTTAATAGAGTCATCTGAAATTGTGAATCATAGTAGAAGTTATGGTGATTTAAGGGCCTCGGAATTACAAGGTTTTAAATTGTTGACGGATAGAATTTCTAAATGCGAGCTACATGTTTCTTTCAATTCTTCAAGGCTTGCTGATAGGTGTAATATAGACCTAAAGGTTACTTCTGTCTTTAATTCTCATAGTCTACAAGCCACAAGTTACCCTAATATCTCAAAATTTTCCATCTGAATCTCTTGGTCTACTTTCAAAAATGTCTCCTTTTTGACCTCCTCCCAAGCCCTTCAGTACCTAATAAACCTCAGCACCATGTCCCTAAATGTCTTAGCCTGGAATTGCCAAGGGATGGGAAAACCATCCACCCAAACCCATCTAAAAAATCTTGTTAATGAACTCATCCTAGATATCCTTTTCCTCCAAGAAACCAAAAATCAAGAACAAATCATCAAACCCATCATTCTCTCCTTAAAATTCAATCATATGGAAATAGTCAACCCAACTGGCGTGGTGGGTACTGCGGGAGGTCTAGTTTTAGCATGGTCTAGCAAAATCACTGTCAATGTAGTCAATAAAACTGATAGTCAAATCGATGTAATAGTCAAATGCAACTCTAGTAACTTGGTTTGGATGTTTTCTGGTACTTATGGGTGCCCTTATAGAATCCGAAAACATGTTAGTTGGGAGTATTTTAAGAACTTAGCTAGAAACATCGACATCCCCTGGCTTGTCCTGGGTGATTTGAATTTTACTCTATCTGGAGATGAAAAGAGAGGAGGAATCCCCGTAGATCAAGCTGAGAAATTTTTCTTTTCAAACTTGATTGACGCTGCTGAACTAATGGATCTTGGGTATGTAGGATATAAGTTTACCTAGTCTAACAAAAGAGTGGGTAAGGATTTCATAGAAGCTAGGCTAGACAGAGCTCTAGCAAACACACAATGGTTAAACCTTTATCCTAGAGTAATGGTTTATCACCTTAACTCAGTAGGATCGGACCATAGCCCTATTTTGCTTAGAACCACCCAATGTTGGAAGGATGGAGCTAAACCATTTAAGTTCTTTGGAATCTATATGGAAGAACTTTCTTGCTTTCAAGTCATATAAGAAGCTTGGGATATTGACCCTGGGGGATCAGTAGCTTTTGCAATCATGTCTAAGCTCAAAAATATTAAGGAGAATATAAAAATTTGGAACCGTGAATTTTTTGGAAATATACAACAAAACATCAAAAAACTCAACCAAAATCTTAACCATGCTAAAAACAACCTCAACCTTCAGGATAATAACTCTAGAGTTATAAATCTTAAGCAGGATCTAGAAAAATGGTACGATTTTGAAGAAGCTTTCTGGAAAACCAAAGCCACTGATAATCAACTCAATTTGGGGGATAAAAATACATGATATTTTCATTCCACTGCCACCTATAGAGCTAAGAAGCTCAGGGTGGAAGCAATTCAAAACCTTGATGGTTCCTGGAGCAATGATAGAAATGGCATTGTGGATACTTTCTACAACCATTTTTCCTCCATGGACACCTCCTCTAAACCAAACATTTCCGACCAAATTTTGGACCTCATTCCAAGCTGTCTCAATGAGCTCGATAATGAAAAGCTAATGGCAAAACCCTTTGAGTTAGAAATCAAACTTGTTGTTTTTGATATGCACCCAAATAAGTCTCCTGGATCAGATGGCTTCCCAGCTGTTTTCTTTCAAAATAATTGGTTCCTTTTGAAAGATGAAGTAAAAAAGATGATTCAGGATTTCTTCGAGTCTAGATTCATTCTCAAGGAGTTCAATTCTACTTTCATCACTCTCATACCAAAAATTGAATCACCAACCACTCCAAAGGATTTTAGACCCATCTCCCTTTGTAACACCATTTACAAAATAGTGTCCAAATTGTTGGCAGGTAGAATAAAACCGTTTTTGGAAAAACTCATATCCCCTTACCAATCCGCTTTTGTTCCCGGAAGGCAAATAGCAGACAACATCATAGTGGCCCATGAAATAGTCCACACAATGAGAGTAGAGAGGAAGAAACAGAAGAAGAAGAAATGAATTATGGGATTGAAAATTGATATGTCAAAAGCTTTTGATCGAGTGGAATGGGCTTTTTAAATTAGGATTATGAAAAAAATGGGCTTTTGCAAAAATTGGATTGATTTGATTAACAAATGTATTAGAACCTCCACTAGTGTTGTTCTTGTAAATGGCTCTCCTTCAGGATTTTTCAAACCTTCTAGGGGTCTTCGTTAGGGAGACCCCCTCTCCCATTATCTTTTCATAATCTGCATGGAAGCTCTCTCTAGAGTACTCCTAGAAGCTGAAAATAATGGCCTAATCAGTGGAGTTAAATTTGGATCCAACTCTCCTTCCATTTCTCACCTGTTGTTTGCCGATGACTGCCTCATCTTCACAAAAGCCGGGAAAAAGGAGTGTAAAAACCTAGTAAAAATTCTTGATCTATTCAGCCTAGGATCTGGTCAATAAATAAATTATGATAAATCAAGGGATTTTTTCAGCAACTTTGTATCCAATACGGAAATCCGAGAAATCCTTGATATTCTGAAAGTGGGAAGAATTAAATTGGATGACAAATATCTGGGGATACCTTTGTTTACTCACAAATCCAAAATTAAATGCTTCGAACCAATTCTGGAAAAGCTAAAAGTTAGACTCAAAGGATGGAGTAGTAAACTTCTCTCCCCAGTAGGGAGAGGGGTGATGATTAAACATGTGGCTGACTCTCTGGCAACATACCAGATGTCTTGCTTTGTCATCCCAAAGGAATTAACAAAAAAAATGGATTCCCTCAACATGGCCTTCTGGTGGGGCCATTCTACCGAAAATACTAGGGGATGGTGCCCAACAGCTTGGACGTCTATTTGTATACCAATTGATTATGGTGGTCTAGGCTTCAAACAATTTGATTTGTTCAACAAAGCCATGCTAACAAAAACGGCATGGCGTATTATTCAAAACCCATATTCTCTAACATCCAAAGTTCTAAGAGAAAAATATTTTAAAAATTCTTCCCCACCGAGTATCTCCAAACCAAAAAACAATTGCTCTTGGTTCTGGAAGGGCATCTGGAATGGTATCCAAATCATTCAAGAGGAAGCTACCTGGAAAATAGGAAATGGAAAAGACATTCAACTGTGGACGCACAACTGGATCCCCCAAAACTCTCCTAATCCTATATCTAGAAGCGATATAAAACCCATTATAGAGAATACCCTAGTAAAAGTTAGTGATGTTTTGAATGACGACGCGTCCGAATGGAATGTCAATTTCCTCCAACAAATTCTCCCTACCCAGATAGTCCAAAATATCCTGACCATAAATCTCCAACATGGTCGCTCATCCCAGGACACCCTTACCTGGCCTCTTACTCATCAAAAAAACCTCACTGTGAAATCGGTGTATGATCACCTCATCAAAAAAAATTCGCATATCAATGCTCAACCTTTGATCCTAAATCCTTTTTGGAAGAAAATTTGGAACTTGAATATCCTTCCCCGTATTCGAGTATTTGTGTGGAAATGTTACTCTGGTATTTTACCGATAAGTGGTTTGGTGGGTAGATGGGTATCGATAATTAACACTACTTGCAATATGTGCAACAACTTTGTTGAAACAGACGAACATACTCTCATGAGGTGCTCTTTTAGCAAAGCTGTTTGGCTAGGAATGAACTATATAATAGACTACTCCCTTGGTGTCAGAAATTGGATAGAAAATTGGATAAATAATAAACAACCTACCCAGTTCCAACATATCAAAGGAAACTAGCTCTTTGCTATAGTGTCATGGCATATTTGGAAAGCTAGATGTCTTAAATGTTTTCAAAATAAACAACAGTCTCCTGAAACCACCATCGCCCTCATAAAAACTCATCTCAAAGCCTGTTTCAACCTCCCAACCCACCTAACCCTCAATAGAAACCCAAATAATGTTCAATTATCCAAAGCACACACCCAAATCGAAAAACAAACACAAACACAAACTATGCTATGCTTCAGTTGGTGGTATCGCAGGTTATCTATTGCAATTGTGGTCATAATCATTACAGATGAAGGAGGAGTCTGCAGGGGTCAAAGGGCTTTCCATTGCGAGGTGAGCTCTCTAGAAGAAAGCAACACTTGGGGAGTGATTGCGGCCATGAGGTGGCATCAACAACAACGGAGCAGGATTTGCAAATTGGAGATCTTTGACAGAAAGTTGATAAAGAAGCTTAACCAAAAGTGGAGAAACCCGAAACAAACAACAAACTCTGAACACATTGACGATAATGTGGATTTATTTTGTTACTTTAGACGTTTTAATTGTATTTCTCTAAGGAAAATGTGTCTTCCAAAACTTATTTCAATTGCAAAGTCCTATGTCCCATCCTCTGGAGATGGTGGCTCATATCTATCTTTTCTTAGTTGTAATATGCTAAGGCAAAACATTCCTACTCAGACCGCAAATCTGAGTAGCTAGTCTTCTTTTGAATCTCATTTCCAAGAATAAGAAAAAAACTAACATCTTGCAATTGAAAGGGCCTGTTATGGGGATACAATTATTTTTTATTTTTTTCTATTTGCAGTCCTCATCTTATCTTTTAGGCATGTATTGATTTGCTGTTTTCTGATTAACCGACCCTGTACCGATCAATCCAAGCAGTAAGCTGCAAGCATACAAACTATATAAGAGAGAAATGATGCTAATATTGGATTTGGAAATGATGCTAAATTGCTAATATTGGATTTCGTTCCATTTTCCTTTATGGGCCTAATTAGCTCTATTACTAAGATTGTTCGATGTGTATTTTGATTAGGGTTATTTGGTTTTTGGTACTTAAGTTTTGACCAAAACGTGGGTTTGGTCTAACATTTGTCCAGCCTTTGCGTTTGGTCTAAGGACCAACGTTGACCCGCATTGACTTGGTTATCGATGACGTTTCTAACTATTTGACCTGGATTATTTTTTGTTCACCCCTTAAATTATTATGTATTTTAACAAACACCCCTAATTCATTTCCAAATCAACAGCAGATATCTTCTCTATGCCAGCATAAGAACCTTAGCAACAGAGAGAAAAGAATCATTCTTTTTCAAGAACCCATAATCGAAGAAACTAATAGTTACATACATGAGCTTTAAGGTAACGAAAAGTTCAGACATCAATCCTTGTTCCCGAATGCAAACAGTTAAGACATCAATCCTTGCTCTGAACCATCACTAGCAGTTCTTACTCTTCAAGAAGGTAACAAAAGATCCGAATATCTTCGATCAGCTGCCATCAAGTAACAATGGGCTTCATGAAATTTGACTACTGGTACCCATTTTCCAAAATCTTAAACAACAATAGATACACACCCTTGGTTCAGTATTGATTGAGCTAAAACTTCAAACATTTAGAATGCAAAAAATCATCAGAAATGAATCATACCATTTGGGTTTGTTTAGAAAGATCAATCAAATGTATTTGGTATGGAATTTTCTTCTCTTGTAATGTAAGAAGAACCCTTTGACTGAATTTTCTTCTTTTGTAAGGAATTTTCTTCTCTTGTACGGAATTTTCTTCTCTTGTATTTGCCACTGCAACTCATATCCATTGACACCATTACAGTAGCACAACAACCTTTAACAGTTCCGCCAACGCCAGCAGTCATTGCATCTGCATATTTACCAGCACCAATACAACCCATCTTTCCTCCAGATGCAAATCCATATCATCCCCATCTCCAATTCTGTGTTCAGCTTGAGCACCAGTTCTTGCTGTAAAACCAAATTCCAGTGAAACCCATCTCTCAGCACCACTTGATCCATCTTCTTAGTCTCTCCTAACCCTCTCGAATCAAAGACGAGCACTTATCATTTTCAGCTGTTAGTCTCGGCAGCAAACCCATATCAATTCAAAGAGTCGGCAGTTCTTCCCAGCGAATCAAGAACATCACCAGTTCTAGTCTCAATATTCAATCCAACAAAAACCCATCTTCAATATAACAGAAAACGTTCTTCACTGAATTTAACAAAAACCTAGTTCTTCCCTGAGCTTAACAAAAACCCAGTTCTTCCCTCAATTCAACAAAAACCCAGTTCTTCCCTGAATTTAATCCTTCTCTGAGACTCTCACAGAAAACCCAAAAGTTGAATCACATAAACCTGCTTCGCCTGAGCCCAATTATTCAACCACAGACCTAACACCAAATCAAAAAAACCATAATTTGGTATGAACCCTAATTTTTGATTGATTTGCTTAAGAACCTAAAATTAAATCTTGTATAATCATTCATACTTTAACTAAGAAACAAACCCATCAAAAATTGATCAATTTCACATCAATTTCGTATCTAAACATCAACCAATTGAACCCTAATTTAACTTACCATTTTTCTAATTTTTCATGATTCGCAGCAGCAACATCTTCTTCGCAATTCACAGAGAATAACTTCACTTTCATCTACGCAGCTTCACTCAAATTAACTCGGAACTTCATCACTCGAAATCTACCAACAGGAAAAGAAAAGGAGACAGGAAAAAAAAAAAAAAAAAAGAAGAAGATAAGACACCGGTAAAATAAACTCTAATTTGGGCCCCTGTTAGTGAATACATAATAATTTAAGGGGTGTACGAAAAATAATCCAGGATAAATAGTTAAGACACGTCACGGATAACTGAGTCAACACGGATCAACGTTCGTCTTTAGACCAAACGCAAAGGATGGACAAACGTTAGACCAAAACCCAAGTTTTGGTCAAAAATAGAGTACCAAAAACCAAATAACCTTTTGATAGCGTACGTCCCATGGTAATTATGAAACACTCGAGAAATGAGCTACAAACGCCCCATGGTGATTATATAAAGATAGCGTACGCCGTATGCCACAAATCAGGACATTTGACCAATTTCTACTAAAATGAAACAGCTGTGCTGGATGCACCGAAATTTTCTACTTCGGTTTGCACCGAGCTCTAATAGGGATGGTGGGACCCGTTACCTCTAGAGCTTAGCAGGGCCTGCTATTAGTGCCCGGTCTGCACCGCTTCGGCATATCTATCATTCTATTGAGTTGGACGGCTAGAGTTGCTCCAATCCCAATGAAAACTGGCAGAGTCACACCTCAAAGTTGTGGTAAACGAATTTATGTGCTTCCCAAGAACGAATACGCACAGTTACAGAAGTTAAAAAACTGGCTTTGACGTATTGCACATCATCTTGACCTATGTCGCACATGAGTCCATATTTTTGAACGGAAAATTCCCGCTCCATCAAGCTCATTTCGTCGGCTAAATCCCCTCAGGACTTTTGTCATCCCAACTGCTGGAAACTGATTCAAAAGAGAGATTCTAGACAGACCGTCTAGAAACAAGTACAAAAATGCCTCTCCTGAAATCTTCCAAAGCAATTCCAAGAAGAGGAGAACAGAGAATTCTTTTAAGGTGAATGGTAAATCAACTAGATCAAAAGATATACTGAGAAAGCAACTCTAGGTTCCTTCTTACTTGGAATGGCTGGCTGGCATATCAAGAATTGAAAAGCAATTGTAGAGTCCGTGGACCAACTAATTTTAGTTTTAATCATAATTTATCAAGCAATCAAGATCATCATAACTTATCCAAATGCAACACAATATTCACAACTTCAGATCATGAACAACAATTAGCCCATTTTATTGACATTAGTTCAAATTAACAAACATCCAATTAGAATAAAAAAATTAAGTGAAAATCAAATGAGAAGAAATGTTAGCTAATGGCCAATTTGAGTTTTCTATAAACATCCCATTCAATGCAACCTCAAACAGCAATTTCTTCAACTTCCTAAGTGCCGGTGCAACTACGCACCTCCACCGGATTACTACCGATCTTGATCCTACCACCAATCGTCTTCTTTTATTACCCAATCGTACCGTTACACCTCTTCGTTTTCTCAGTTGTTGCCGTCGATTCCAACACCAACCCATTATTCCTCCGACTGATCCATTACTCCCACTGCTGCTCACTGATCTCTTAAGCATTTTTCTTGCTTTTATACAGCAATTTTTGTGAAGAAAGTTTGCTAAGTAGTACTAATACTAAATGGCTAAGATTTTGAATGAAATAGTTAGCATTGCTCCTAGTTCGTTTTATAGTGTGGGTTTTAGGTGGAATGATCATGACCATCATCATGATCAGCATAATTACTTGAATAATCTATTAATCTTTCCCTGATTATTTAATCAATCATCTTAAATATATTGATTTCTCACTCCATAGCTTATTGATTTCTCTTTTTGTGTATGTACTGTATTGCATCATTTCTCACTCCATAGCTTATGGTGCTAATTATCAAAATGGGACCCACCAGTCAAAGTATACACTAAATGTTACTAAAAAAAACATTTAGTAAATCATAGGTTGGGTGATATCTATTGGATAATAGGCGATAAGGGCACGATTCGTTTCTAAATTGTTCTTTTTTTCTTTGAAGGAGGGTTCTTTTGTGAGACTACACGGTCCATCAAGGAAATGAAATGAACTTGATATCCGATGAATGAATGAAAAGAAAAAGAACTTTTATGAGCGGATGGATTTTGCACTTTTATAGCAGTTTGGATAAAAGAAGTTGTTTTGCACTTTTAGAAGCGTAAAAGTTAAAAGTATTTGAATTACACAGTTTCAGAATTACTAATAAAAGGGGGAAAAAATATGTGAAGCAAAAGTAAATTACTTTTCAGGATTGATCTATGTTTCTCCGGAATCATTTCTACTTCGGATATCTAAATACCTTTTAAGTGCATGTTTAGCAATTAACCCTATTTAGATGGATAGGCATAGCTTTAGTAGCTGCTTTATCTACGTGAAATCATGTAAAGAAAAAATAAATTAAATTATGAAGCAAGCCTGGAAGCCAGCATCAGAGCCAGGATTTGGAATTGCGAAGGGTAATATTTATAGTTTTAAGTGTTAACAAATTCGACTACTATTTTTAGTTAGGCTGTAATTTTTTTGCCATTTTAGACATTAATTTTTTGCCATGGTTGAATGGACTACTATAACTTAGGTGAGTATAATACAAAGAATCAGGTGACTAAAACCTGCTATTATATGGACTAAAAGTAAAATATAAAGAAAATAGAGGCCTAATTTCAAATTTGGGAATTTTGTGGGGGGCTAAATCTGAGAACAAAGAGGAGTAAGTTTTAAATTTGGTAAACTATGTGAAAAAGATGAGGCCTAATTCCGAACGATGTTTTGGGGACTACTCTTCCAATTTGGGGGTGGATATTTGAAATAATTTTGGGTCACCCCTTATCTAATATTTTTTTAAATACCAAATTTACCCTTGATAATTAAATTAGTTAGTTTATTGATTAGTTAGTGTTAGTGTAATGATTAATTACTGATTAGTTAGTGATTAGTGAGTTATTAATAGGATAGTTTTGTTAGAATCAGAATTATTGAGAGAGAAGAAGAAGAAGAAGAAAAAAAGATGAAGAAAAAGTGGGAATAACCAAAATGATGAATTTTATCAGCCACAACCAGAAGATGAAGTTATGGGTACTCATGTATGGCTCAAATTTAGTTAATGTAGCTTGAATTGTGCAAAAAATTGGCCAAATCGAAAATTTCAGGAAGAAATTTCGGCTAGGTCAAAGTAGTTCGGTTAGCAATTCTGCAAAACAGGTAGCCGAACTCTCCTGTATGTGCAGTTCGGTTACTCGTTTCAGCATACGCAGGTAACCGAACTCTGTTTTAATGGAGGTTTTTGAGAGTTCGGTTATCTTTTTCCAGAAAACGTTGCCGAACTAATTTTATAGAGTATACAGTTAATAGTTCGGTTTAGTCGAGTTTAGTCCCTTTGTTTCCGAACTTTTTGTTCGGCAAGATCGCAAATCACGATCATTAAATAGCTAACCGAACTTTGTAGTTCGGTTTAGTCGAGTGTAGTAATTATGTTGCCGAACTATACCATAGAAAATTCCAAAGAACAAGTTCGGCAAGATCGCAATATCTGGTATAAGTTGCGAAGTCACCGAACTACAAGTTTGGTGTTGACAGATCAAAGTTCGGTTACCCCATAAAAATTGCGAAGTAATCGAACTATATTTTATCAAAGTTCGGTTACCTATATAAATTTATCGACTAAACCGAACTCAAATTTCGCATATAAAGAAAGAGTTCAGTTACGATTTTTTTTTTTGCGAGCTTACCGAACTACATAGTTCGGTTACCTAAAAATTCCTACTTGGCCGAACTGTTCTTCATATTGAAAGTTCGGTTACCAAAATCTAGGGTTTTCAAAATTTCTCCTAGCCGAAATCTATACTGTAACTACCATTTTCTATGGTTTTTGATGATTTCTAATCGATTTCTTCAACAAAAAAACGATTAAAAGGAATGGGTATGAAGGAAATTACCTGCGGATTTTCATTTTACTTGAATCGGACTTCTTTGTTGATGTTGGAGAAGAAGAAAAAGAAGAAGAATTAAAGAAAAGAAAAGGTTTTGAAACTGATTTTTGGTTTTAATTTAGGGGGTTAGATTAGTGGGTAGTGGTTAAATTAGTGGGTTATTAGGATTAGTTATAACCTTAATTAGGATAAGGGAAGATTAGTCTTCCCTAATCTTTTAGGACACCCCTTAAAATTTAGGGTGGACATTTGAATAACTAAGTAGTCCCCCTCTGTTTTGGGATAGTCCCCAAAACATTGTTCCTAATTCCATACTTTACGAATTTAGAAGTGCGAGAGGTGCTAGAGCCAGATTTAGCCCATCCATAGTTTTGCCATAACAATTTTATTTTCTCTTTTTGCCTGAAAATACATTTTTGCTTCAAGTTTTTTTGAAAACTGGTTTCCAAACTAATTTTTAACTTAATTAAATCGAAAATTTTCTTTTATAAATCACTCTAAAATTTAGATTCCAAATGGCATTTTTGATCCTAAAGAAAGTACAAGCTAACCCATCTATACTGAATGTCATGAAACAAATAAGTGTAGAACTCGTGATAAAACACTAAAACGGAAATCATCTTTGCAGTGTTTAAAGCTAGTCACTAAGACTTACCATATCACTATTGGAATTTTACAAGCTCGACAAGATCAATTTTGAATATCTAGAACAAATCACCAGATAGAGCAAGGGGCAGAGCCATATTCCAAGTTGGGTGTGGAATTGCACCTCCTCAAAGATGAGTTCCCAATCCTCGTTTGGTCATTTTAACCCTTTGCACCCTCTCAAGTATGCGCCAGTTGGTATCTCCCGGGGGACATCGTCTGTATAACCACCCCTTATGAAATGAGCATTGTTATATATAAGCGGTCCTTACCAAAATACAAAATTAAGTGTAAAGGTTAACGCCCTTCAAAAGGTTTAAAACCCTTGAACCAAATGAAAGGGTGTATTGATCGGCTGATTAGTTATCCTTGACCATTGATTTCAACCAGAATTCATCAAAAATATGATATTAAAAGCTTCTAGTTTAATTAGTTACTTTGAGATTTCGCTTAGCTCATACTTATACTGTAAACATATAACATATTCATTTTGATGTTTTTGTACTTTCCCTTGAACTACAAGTCTACAGCTCTTAGATACGATGCTATTAAGATCTATCATATCTTAATGAAAGCATAAGTCTTGTAATTTACTCTTTTTCCACATCAAATTTTGGCCTTTCTTAATTGTCATTTATTTATGAGAAATTTCGTTTTTAACAGATCGAGGGGTAACTGTGAGATGGCGCGAACATGAAAAGAAGATTGAAAGCATGAAATGTCCCGTTATATTATGAGAAGCCAAGAAACCGAGTAAAGAAAACAAAGATAATGGGACTTAGAAGGAATATTTTTAAGCGGGAAGATGAAAAATTAAGGAGGAAACAAACGAAATGTGGAAGATTTAGAGACGAAGACGTATCTATACTTCATCATCTGATTCATCCATAAGATAGGAGACCGACTACAAATGAAATAACATAAACTACAAAGATTAAGATTTCCATCCACCTACTGACATCAATTTAGAATCTCTTTACCTCATTCTGGGGATATGTGCCTTGAAGATGGATTTAAATAATGCCAATATGCAATGCAACAAATAACTTTCTTTTTTCTTTATTTGTTTGGTAAGCCGGCTAAAAGTATTACAAAGAAAACCAAGATGGCTGCTAACAGTAAGGGGGGCGGCCATCTACTAATCATCGACATAGAAACTAAGGACCACCTATCCATGAA
Organism: Papaver atlanticum; assembly: GCA_023531105.1. Classification (NCBI taxonomy): domain Eukaryota; kingdom Viridiplantae; phylum Streptophyta; class Magnoliopsida; order Ranunculales; family Papaveraceae; genus Papaver; species Papaver atlanticum. Next base: position 8,998,038 of record JAJJMB010008071.1, on the reverse strand, counting down.
ACAGAGAGTGATTTCTTGGGCAAGTGATTAGCTACACTATTAGTATTATGCAGTCTTTATTCAGCTTATTTCCTGGCCTAATGATCCGCCTCATCATTAGCCTAATAGCCTCTTTATACTTAGGCTTAGGCTCAGCTTGGTAATGTTTTTTTTTTTTTTTAAAGCCTTCTTTTTTTTTCAAGTTAATAATTCATTCAAAAGAGCTAACCTAGGGTGTTAGCAACCCTCACATTTGATGGAGTAGAGCCATCAAATGTCAAAGCGGCTGGTGAGTGCCTGACATTTGATCTATCTACTTCCAAAGCTTCAATAATACAAAAAGGTGGAGTACTACCCGATTACAAGTGCATTGGAAAGTCCTAGCTTCCTTGGCGAGAAGGTCAGCTGGATTGTTGGCTGTTCTTGGAACAAAGAAAAAACCTAGAAAAGTAGAACAAAAACTAATTTCATACTTCACTGCATCCATAATAGTTTGATTTTGCCACAATATAGAGGAAGGAGACCCATTCAAGTAATCAAAGAGATTTTTACAATCCCCTTCTATGCTGAAACCGGATATGCCTTGCTCTCTTGCCCATTTAGCTGATTGAAGAAATCATGTTACCTTTGCCTGTTCAAGAGATGTCGATGTGAAGGGCCTTTCTTGTCCTTGCTCGAAAGTACATGTGTCATTACACAGAATTATAGCATAACCTGCGGGTCTATCTTTGGATATCCATGTTGCATCAAAGTTAATTTTATATTTAGAAGTGCTAGGTATACTCCATCCTATCTTGGGATGTTCCATATATCTAGATGAGCTATAATGAGCTTTTGTTTTATCATTACTCCAGTAACGCAGATGTTTTTGGATTAGTTGTAGACTAGTATTCTGTTTCTTCTCAAAAACTCTGTCACATCTTTCTTTCCAAATAAACCAGATTTTTGTCATGATAATCTCTATTGGTAAGGTTTTGTTTGGTTGAGCCATCCATACCTTACATATTTTTAAGAAAGTTGTAGAGGTACTAAAGTGTAATTCTACTGGGTTGGGACTTATAGCCCAAGATGATTTAGTAAAGTGACAATGGAAAATGAGATGTTCTAAAGATTCATCAGCATCACAGCCGAATGGACATTTTGAGGAGATGTCTTTCATAAATCTGGATAGTTTGAGGTTTGTGGATACAGCATCTTGAAGACATTTCCATGTAAATATTTTTATTCTTGATGACATAATTAATGCCCGTAATCCTTTTCAAAAAGAGTCAGGCATTCCTTCTATTGTGTGTATTGATAGTGTTTTCTGTCAACTTTTGGTACATGGATTTAACAGAAAATTCTCCTGACTTAGTTAACATCCATCTAAGTTTGTCTGGTTTTGGCTCTGCTTTCCTATTGAAGGTTATTCTAATACTACAAATTTCCCTGCTATGTTGTTAGGAAATAAAGAGTGAATTAATGTAATAATCAACTTTTTGGTGGTAAGATCAATAAGATCCGCCACAAGTATTAAATGAGAGTTGTCTACGTTCCTGAGTTGGTTCAAGCCTAATTCTAATTTTGGTATCCATCTGTCTTCCCATATATTAATGCTGAGCCCATCACCTACTTCCCATATACTATTTTGTTCAATAGTTTAATCCCTTTAATGATACATTTCCAAATCCAAGAGCTGGTGGAGGAGGGTTTGGACCTAAAGGCAGAGATTTTCCTGAAGTATTTGGGTTTAAGTTGAGAAACCCATAAGGCATTAGGTTCTGTCATTAATCTCCAGGCTAACTTGGCTATCATTGCTAAATTGAATTTATGTGCGTTTCTAAAACATATACCACTTTTACTAAGTGGTTTGCAGAGACATGCATAAGATTTGGTCATTTCCAATTAAAATTTCCTAGAGCGTTGTGTTAGCAGTTAAGATTGCCAGTTTCAGAGCCGTGGAATTTTGATTCTATTGGACTTTGACAAGATTTCCTAGAAGAGAAGTAATTTCTTCAAAATTTCCATTATGCATTTGATAGAATCTCAGGTTGAATCTTCCTTATACTTTCTTTTGGTAGACTTCCTTTATTGCCTCCAAAGTTGCATCATCCTCAGCATGAAAATATATGTTAGATCTCTGCAACTCTTTGGGCCAGCCTACTGCTAATTCAACTCCTCTTCCAACTTAGTTTTTGCTACATCCATAGTCTGAAACTTCGTGCTCCAATACAGTTTCCAGAGAAGGACATAAAAATTAGAGTAAAACTAGTACAAGGTTTAGGAACAAGACTAGTGCTGATACATGAAAATCATTACCCTCTGATAGGGATGAGGAGCCCCCAAAAGAGAAGGGAAACCCATTAGGAAAATGGTGACTTGGGAACTAAGGCCCAAGTCCAATAGAGTATGCCCATGGGATAGCAGAGATAAGGAGGAGATTAATAAGAAGCTAGAGGTTATGATAGGAAGGATGGCAATAATAGTATATAAGAAGGTTCCAATGACATGTGGCATGGTGTCATGAGAAGAGGGATTTTGGGTAAAGCCTATAATAGGAAGGACATAATACAATGGAAAGCAAGCTCTCTCTCATACTATTCTAGGAAAAAGTGTAGTCATTGTTGTGACCAAGACGTGCAGGACCTATCTCATCTTTACCTCTCAACAACTAGCATTGCTTTCCATGTCAGATGAAGAGATCATGGAGCTTATTCTAATGGATATGCCAAATTTCTCCTTATGATGGTTGACTATCCTTTTCCTGATATCCTGACTATTTTTGTGGTAATATAAATTATTAAGGATATGACTTTGGTTACGCATGACCCTATCAAATGAGAACAGATACTACCTGATGTTGTTTGTAGTAGTGTCAGCTGAATGAGAGATTCTTCTTCTTTTCCATATGAACCTGCAAGTAGTGGCAAAGATACGGACCCAGCTCCTGAGTGGATTCAGTTAGAGGAACCAGGAATTGAGCTAATCATTAAAGAACCCGGGCCCTCCAATATATATATATATCATGATTCTATCCAAGGATCTCAGACCAAACATAGGAAGCAAAGAAATAAAACATGAAAGTATGATATATATCTTCAGCAACACTTTTACATAGGTTGCAGATGGGATCAATATAATTTAGGATACTAGCAGTCTTGGCAATTGTGGACCATAAGTGTATTTCCATATGAACATACGTATGAATGGAGAAGTATCAAGCTACCAGACATCTTTCAAAGCAGTGCAATATCATATTTACATCTGTCTTCAATTTTCTTATTGTATAGAGATTAACAATGAACTCCCCATTGTATTCTCTTTATTTTTCTTGATCCATACTATAGAGTATCCTCTTCCTGAAGATTGAAAGGAGTATCATAGATAACTTCTTGATCTTCTGGAGAGAACCACATGGACAAAGTGTCAGATTCTCACTCTCCACTATTATTGAATAATTGAAAAACTGAATTCAGGTAAGTGGGCAGTCCGAGGGTCTGTCAGATAATCCTTGTTAGTTATCCATCTATCTTCTCATATCTTAATTTTATGACCATTTCCACTCTCAATTTGTGATACTTTTAAATGTTCTCCACCTCTTCTAGAACTCCTTTCCGGACCCAGGAATTATTTCATTTTGGTTTAGTAGTTCGTATCATTTGATGGCTTCCTGACAAACAAAGTGTTTAGATATGATAATGGAGGACAATAAGGAGTCAGTTTTCCTAACTACTCTCCATCCTATTTTGGTGATCATGGAATTTTTAAAGTATTTCATGTATTTGAAGCCAAGTATACCTAACTCTTTTGTCTTGTACATAGAGTCCCAAACAATGTAGTATAGGCATTTGGGTTTCTCAGGGTCCTTTTTCCAGAAAATCTCTTTGAATTTTGTTCAGGTCATTGCAGGTCTTCTAAGGTAAATTGAAGCAGTTCATATGGAAAGTGGTTGAAGTAGAGGTAACACTTACTATCATAGTGTCACTGCTATCTGAAGAGAGGGTTATGCTTTTCCACCCTGCTAATCTGAACTTGAGCTTATCAATACAGTATCAATCATTTGAGTTTTCATAATAGGAGCTTATGCTGTCAATAATAGAAGGAGCAATATTTTTACTGAAAAAGATACCAAACTCGGAGAAGTTTATCATTTGGCCAGAATTAGAGTTGAACTGATTAAAGATAGCAGAATTGGAGTCAAATTATGATAACAGAGATTGTGTGGTTGTATCTATGGAAATGTATATATTTGAGAATATTTAGCCTAATATATAGTCAGAATCTTGTGAGGCAAACTAGAATTCATCATTCTGAATCGTTTAATTCTCTTCAAAACATGAATATTGTTGGCAGCATAATTGTCAGGAACTAAACCTGATGATCTTTTTTGTAAAATAAATTTTGATAGAACCTTCGTAAAATTAACTAAAAAAAGGTTTTGGTCTAATCCTTTATAGTGATGCAGAACAATGTCATTGAGCTAAACAAAATCCAATAAAAATAAAAATAAATGTTGTTGAGCAAGCAGGGGCTATGTCAGTAATGGATACAAATCGATGGCCAAAGATAAAGGTGTTGCCAATCTATTGCCAGAGGGAGACTGCTGCAATTAAGGATGGACAGGAACTGAACCAGAATCGGGGAATCGGACCATAACCGGTAAAAAAGAACCAGAGCCGGACCGGGACCGGGACCGGTTAAGGGGGTATAGGGAACGATACCTATTTCCAGAACCGGTATATAAGGGGGTACAGGTACCGGTTCTGCTATGATTCCCGACCGAACAGTACCCAAAGAACCGATAAATATCGACCATTTATAAAATTTATAGGATTCAATCAGGGCTATTGATTTTGGGTTAAGGATAAATATCTCTTCCACTCACTTCATCTCTTTTTCTTTTCTCTTCTTCGTCATACCACCTCCTTCTTATTCACGTAGATACGGATACCACCACCACAAGTCCACAATAATCACCGATCAACTCTTCATCATCTTCATGTTCATCGTTGCAGTTTGAAATGGTGAAGAGGAATTGATGGATATGTTCAAAGGGGTTTAATTTCAAGATGAACAACGGTTACTGCTGATTTACTTCTGTCGTTGAATTGAGAGATATTTGAAGGGGTACTATTTATTATGAGCTCAAGCAGTTGAAATTTAGAGTTCAGAACTGGAATTAGGGTTTGTATCTGTTTGAATTTAGAAACGAGAGAAGATGAATCTGTTGAGGGGTTAGATGGGAGAAGAAGATGGTCGATGATGCCATGATGATGAAATGGAAATGAAGGATTGATGGATGATGTTGTTAGTATATAAAAAAACTATGGAAGAAGAGTTCTTTTAGAATTAATTGAGAAACCGACACACAGACAGTGATGTCTTTTATACAGACAGAGTACTGGTAAGACAGCTCACTTATAGCTAAGAGATAACGGACAGTTACAGTTACAGTTATATCTAACAGAATAAATCTGATTTTAACTAACTGTTGTTAGTAGTGTTCTGGGCAGACATATGAACACTCAACTTGTCACGTAGAAAATCAAATCTGGCAGAAGAGAGCCCCTTTGTAAAAATGTCTGCAACCTGTGAACTAGTAGAGATGTAGTAAAGTTTAAGCGTTTTTGAATTGACCAGTTCTCTGATGAAGTGGAAATCAACAGCAACATGCTTCATTCTGCTATGATTAACTGGATTGGTGGCTAAAGAAATAGAACCAATGTTGTCAGTACCAATTGTAGGAGTTATTGGCAGAAAGATGTGTGGATCTTTGAGAAGTTGACAGACCCAAACAACTTCAGCTGCAGTTTGTGCCAAAGACCTGTATTCTGCCTCTGTTGAAGATCTTGAGACAGTGGCTTGTTTTTTAGAGCTCCAAGTGATTGGACTTGTGCCAAAAAAGATGCAAAATCTACTGGTACTGCGCTTGTCAACTGGATTACCAGCCCAGTCAGCATCTGAGTAAGCATTAAGAGCCACAAGACCTTTCTTGAGAACAATCCCATAGTCTATAGTAAACTTCAAGTATCTCAGTATCCTTTTTGCAGCTATGAAGTGAATGTCAGTAGGGGCTTGCATATGTTGGCAAACTTGATTGACAGAGTAAGCAATTTCAGGTCTTGTCCAAGTAATGTACTGAAGAGCTCCTACTAAAGATCTATACTCAGTGGGATCTGAGAGAGGAATTCCATTATTTTTACTCATCTTCACATCAGCAACAACTGGAGTAGAACAAGGTTTTGCTCCTAGCATGTTGGTCTTATGAAGTAAATCAAGAATATATTTGGTTTGTGAAAGAAAAATGCCACTATCATTTCTCTTTACCTCTAGACCAAGAAAGTAATGAACTGCTCCCATATCTTTTATAGGAAAATGTTGTTGAATGTCTGAGATGACACTATTGCAGAAAGAAGAAGATGAGCATGTTAAGAGAATGTCATCCACATAATCCAGTAAAATGGTAATCTGAGCACCAACTCTGTGAACAAATAATGATGTATCTGCACGAGACATATGAAAACCCAGAGACAGAACAACTTCAACAAGCTTTTCATACCAAGCTATTGGAACTTGCTTCAACCCATATATAGACTTGTTGAGTTTGCAGACATAGTCAGGATGATCTGGATCCACAAAGCCTGGTGGTTGAACCATATAAACCTCTTCTTTCAAATCACCATGAAGAAAAGCATTACTCACATCAAGCTGCTTTACTTCCCAATCAAACTGAACAGCAAGAGAAAGAACTAATCTTATTGTGGTTGGTTTTGCAACTGGACTAAATGTCTCTGAGTAATCTATACCCTCTTGTTGATGATAGACTTTGGCTACTAATCTTGCTTTGAACTTGTCCAGAGAACCATCTGCATTTTGCTTAACCTTAAATACCTATTTACAACCAACTGGATTTTGTGAGGGGTGTGGAGGAACTTTGGTCTAAGTGCCAGCAAGAACATGAGCATTATGTTCATCATGAAGAGACAATCTCCATTTAGGATGTTTATTGTCTTGAGTAAAACAAGTGGGAGTAGTAGAAGAGTTCACATGTGCAATGTAAGCCTGTGGAAGAAGATATTTAGTGGAAAGTTGAGCTTTTGGTTTGTAAATATTGTTTTTGGCTCTAGTGAGCATATTATGAGTGTTGTATGAAGGTGGTAATGAGGGTATGGAGACAACAGCAGAAGGAGATGGAGGAACAAATGAAGTAGAAGTATCAGGATTAGTACTAGAAGCATGAACACCAGAAGTTATGACAGTAGAAGAAGGAACTGGGAAAATAGAATCAGTAGTGGAAGTGGATGCAAAAGAAGGTAATTGAGAGTGATTATCAATAGCAGTAGGTTGTAAAAGAACATGATCAATAGTAGCAGGAATAGAGTTAGAAACTGACAATTTGTATTGAAGAGCAGGGAACATAAATTCATTAAATGAAACATGTCTGGAGATGTAAACTCTACCAGTGATGGGATCAAGACATCTGTAGCCTTTATGAGAATTGGAATAACCAATGAAAATGCACATTTTGCTTCTAGGTTCAAATTTAGTGGAAGTGTAAGGCCTTAGCCATGGGAAACAAGCACATCCAAAAACTCTGAGAAAATTATAATCTGGTTTGCAATGAAAAAGCTTTTCAAAAGGAGAGATAAAAGAAAAAGAAGCAGCAGGTAATCTGTTAATCAAAAAATTTGTTGTTTGAAAAGCTTCTACCTAGAAATTATGAGACAAATTAGATTGAAGTAAAAGAGTCCTACCAAGATCAACTAAATGTCTATGTTTAGACTCAGCTACCCCATTTTGTTCAGGGGTATGAGGACAGCTGAACTGGTGAGAGATGCCAGATGAGGATAAGATAGTATTGAGTTCATTGTGAATAAACTCTCCACCACCATCAGACCTTATACATATGATAGAAAAATTAAAGAAATTTTCAACCATAAGCTTGAAAGAATTGAAAATAATTTTGAAATCTGACTTTTTATTCATGGGATAAATCCAACAGTATTTGGTACAATCATCAATGATATTACAATAGTAATTGTATCCACTAACTGATTGAACTGGACTAGGACCCCAAAGATCCATATGAAGTAAATGCAAAGGAGTACTAGATTGAGATGTAGAAACAGAAAAAGGTTGTTTATGAGATCTTCCTATATTACATTCAGTACAAAAGAGATTTTTGGTAGTTAAGGGATAACCAGATGAATGACATATTCTTTGCAAAGATTGAAAAGAAGGATGTCCAAGTCTTTGATGGAGTTGAGTGGAGTTGATGGCAGTACAGGACAAAGCATGATGATCTGGAGCGGATGAAAAGTGAATAGGGTATAATCCATGTCTAGCTGGCCCTTGGAAAATTGTCCTCCCTGAATTGAGATCCTTCACAGTGAAATCATCAGAAGTAAATGTGATGCTACAGAGGTTATCATTTGTAAACTTGTGCAAAGATACTAAATTTTGAGCAGAATTAGGCACATGTAATATATTTGGCAAAGATACTTTATTACCATGTAAAAATCCAGAGGAATGAGCAATTACATTAATGTGCATACCTTGACCATTAACAGTGCTAATGTGATCTCCACCAGAATAAGAACCAATATTGTCCAAACCAGAAGTAGTAGAGGATATGTGATGAGTAGCACCTGAGTCTACAAACCATGGGTTTTCTCCACTAATGTTAGCTGCAGCAAGCATAACATGAAGATTCTGTGGAGGTTGTCTGCCTTGATATGAAAAGTTGAGCCTCTGATTACACTCAAAAGCTGTGTGACCATATTTTTTGCAGATCTGGCATAAAGGTCTCTCAGCATTAAAGGATTGAGGTCTAGGAAATGATGTGAAAGGAGCAGGTGGAGTAAATTGAGATTTGGATGAATTGTATGAGTTGGTAGAAGTACTGGCCTTGTAGTTATGGTTGAAAGGTTTCTTGCCTTTGTAAATTGGCACTGTGACCAGTAATAGGGTTGAAATGTGCAGGAAGAGACTTATGAGCATTATTGTTGTTATTGACATAAAAGGCAGTAGTAGGTTGTAAAGTACTTTGATTGCCAAATATAACTACTTCCTCACTAATCAGCAAATTGTGCAACTCAATACTTGAAACTGGAGGATTTCGAAATCTAATAGATGTGCAAAAAGAAGAAAAAGAAGAATTCAAACCTCCTAAGATGATAACAACAAGTTCTTCATCTGAGATTTTAGATCCAGCAGCAGCTAGCTCATTTGAGAGTTTCTTGACATCATCTAAGAATACTGAACCAGATTTATATCCTTGTTTAATACCTTGAAGTTGAGTACGTAATTGTATAGTATGAGTTGTTGATGTTCTTGCAAATCTTGACTCAATACTCTTCCATAGTTCATGAGATGAAACAGCACCAGCAAAGTAAGGAATAACTGCTTCAGAAATTGTTGATTGGATCCACAAAATTATGGTTTGATCTTTATCACACCAAGCAGCATATTGTGGATTTTCAACTTGATTAGCACCTCGACCAGTGAATTGAGAAGGACATACATTGGTACCATCAAGAAAAGAAAGAATATGAAATTTTTGAATTACCTGCATTAACAATGCTTTTCCAGGTGATGAAATTATCATCTCGGAGCTTCAAGTTAATCAAATTGGCGAGTTGATGTACTGAAATTGAGGTAATATCAAAATTATTTGACATTATGGATGAATCTGAATCTGTAAACGTTTGAATCATGAAAAAGATGATACCAGAGAAGAAGAAGAATCTTCTGAAGATGATTTGTTTAATGAAGAGTTGATTGATTTAGCGGAAACGAGGATCAAGAAGGAAAACCTAATGTTTTCCCTCTGGTACCATAAATAAACTATGGAAGAAGAGTTCTTTTAGAATTAATTGAGAAACTGACACACAGACAGTGATGTCTTTTATACAGACAGAGTACTGGTGAGACAGCTCACTTACATCTAAGAGATAACGAACAGTTACAGTTACAGTTATATCTAACAGAATAAATCTGATTTTAGCTAACGGCTGTTAGTAGTGTTATTAGTATATGGGGTAAGAAGAACATGAAGTGAGATTCAACGGTTTGCTATGAATTTGAGGCTGTTTTGCAGAGAGTTGAGGGATGGTTGATCGACAAAGAACTGAAGATTAATGTTGTTATTGTTGAATTTATGGTCGATGTCAACTGATTTGATTCTGTAAAGATGGATCTATTATTGTGGTTGATGTTGATTTTGAAGATTCAGATGGTGTTTGAACTCAAGGAAGAAATGGGTTTGCAAAGAAATGGTTGCAGTGGGTTCTTGGGATGGCTCGAGTCTTTGGTTGTGTGTGAGTTGTATGAGGTTGAGAACAAAGGATGTGTATGAGATTGCAGAGATAAGAGATAGGTTTTTTTTTGCTCGATTAATATAATTTTATTACTAAAGAAAAGCTCAAGAGGTTACAAAAAATTCAAATGAAAAAACTAAAACACAAAAAGCTCAATATAGGCCCAGAAAAGAACTAAACAACTCTGTAATATACTTTTCCTAGTAATTCTAATGTCCTCATAAAAGTAGGTTTTGTCCAAAATTTCTGACTAACCCCACTTCCCATATCAGCTCCTGTCTTGGCTAATGCATTTCCTGTGAAGTTTATTTCCTTATAGCAATATATAAAACCAATTTTTATTAGGGAAAATAAAAAAAATGCCCATGTGGGGAAATGCATTTAATAAAATGCCCACGTTTTTTTTAGCAATTTATTTAATGCCCATACCGTTATGATTTCCGTCTGGACCCGCCATTTCAGTAAAATCTCATTTACTAAGTCAATTTATCGTCTGTGGAGATGAGATTTTGACGGGTGTAATTACTGAACTGCCTATCATCTTTCACTGTCCGTTTGATTAATCTACGGTTGAAAATTTTAATGTGGGAACAGATCTCGTTAGACCAGTGTTAAAGGACGGAAGACACAAGATGAATCATTATTTCTTTGTTCTCTCCGTCGACATTGAAACACCAAGAAAAACCAGAGACAATGAGAAACATTTGCAGAGAGAATTTAATGGTAAGGATCGAGTGTAAATTGTTTATGCTCAAATCTTGTTGATTAGTTCCAATTGATGTGGAGGAAGACAAATAGAAACAAGTTTGCCGTCAACAATTTGAAGAACAGCTGAAGTAAATTATTGAAAGATGAAAAATCGAAGCCATGGGCTATGCAAAACCGTAAGTGTAACCCATTTCTACATAGATTATTTTGTCGAAATTTCAATTTGGATTTAATCAATTTTGTTCAACTGAATTTAGGGTTTACTGATTTAGGGGAGATTTATATGTTGGGTACATAATTGCTGAAATTTAATGATATGAACTTTAGTGAATGTTTAATTTGAATGATTATGTTTCACTGCATGTAATTTTATTTGCGATGGATGAAAGTTATTTGGGTTGGTAATTTGTTTAGTTTGATTGGGTTTTTGGGGTTTTAGTGTACAGGGTATTATCTTATTGTTGATGGAAGATGAAGACGAAGGATTGAAGTTCCTGCCATGTTAATTAGAGATGAACAGGAAGGATGAAACTGGTTTTGGTAGTTACTGGTTGGGGGTATAATGTTTATGCATTAAGTTTTATTTGTGTATAGTCCATATGAAAGATGTGGCATGATTAATGTTGTGATTTCATAACAATTGTTTTTGAATCACATAATTTTGTTAACCAAATTTGGGGAAGAAGAAGATGAACAATACTATTTTGGTGCCACATATCTTATGGACTGAAACGAACAGTACTAATTTAACTCGGTACTAATTTGGTTTTGAATCTTTTAATCATTGTTGAGTCGATTCAACTCGGTACTAACTCAGGTGATTTCACTCGCGCCAACTGAAATGACTTATACGATTCAAGGGCTGGAGTGTCTTTTTACATTGCCAATTTAGTGCCATATATCATCTAACGGCTGTCAGCCGTTTTTTTTGATGGAAAAGGTCAATTGATGGGCATTGAATAAATTAAGAAAAAAACATGGGCTAAATTAAATGCATTTCCCCACATGGACATTTTTTTAATTTTCCCTTTTTATTATACTGCTCTTCACCTTGCTCCATCTTGCTTGTATGAACCAAGGTAAGTTACCAGATACTCCATCTTGCTTGTATGAACCAAGGTAAGTGACCAGATATGAAGGCATTTATTGCAGCAGTAGAATTAGAATTCACAACCAAATCATGCACATTTCTTGTCACATCCCATTCTATTGCACACATTATTGCCATTAACTCTGCAATGAATTTTGTAGCTAATCCCAAACCTTTTGATTCTGCAAATAAGAATTCACCGCCACTATCTCTACATACATATCCCAATCCAGCATTCCCTGGATTGCCTCTTGAATTACTAGCACAACAAACTAAGGTTTGATTTCTTTGAGGAAGATCAAACTATAACTCCATGTTCCTCTGAGTTTTTATAGGTTTTTGCTTCAAATCAAAACTTTTAAGTACCTCGAAATCATAACTGCAATCCCACATGAAACATGTTCTTCTAATTGCACAGTCTTTAGTAAACTGCAGAATTCTTTTTTTAAATCTATTCATCTCAGGTTTTTCATCTTCAAAAACTATTTTGTTTCTCAAAAACCATATCTCCATCATGGTAATAGATGCTGCTGTCAACCATACTTCTTTTACTACTCTGCTTTTCTGTTTAGAGAATCTCATCACATTTTCATATGACTCAGGAATCTTAATTAGGAACATGTCACCAAGCCATTTCCAAATTAGTTGACTGTAATTACACTTCCAGAGTATATGCTCTATGTTCTCTTCTTCTTCCCCACACAAGTAACATTTAGAAACTATGTGAAATCCTCTTTCTTTCATTTTGTCATCTGTAGCACAAATTCCTCTAACCAACTTCCATACATTACTAGATATAGTAGGATGTAAACATTTGTTCCTTACCATTTTAGACCAATCCACTATAGGATAGTGAGTTCTGATTAATTGATATGCTGAATTTACTGAGAATTCTCCAGACATAGTTACCATCCATATTCTCTTATCCTCTTTTTTTGATATAACTGGTAGGTCTTCAACTTGAAAGTACCTCAACATTCTCTGAGGGATAAACCATTTTCCATCTGTAATCAATTCAACAACTTTCATCTTTATTGTCTGTGATATGTATTCATCTTCAGGAAAAATTTCAATCAAAGGCTTTTCTGTTATCCATGCATCACACCATACATATATATTCTCTCCATCACCTACAATCCACCTTGTATTTTGCTTCACATCTTCTATCACCCATTTGATACCAGGCCAGATTGATGATTTTATATATGTGTTCATCCATACTCCATCCTTTTTTCTGAAATTTTTCTCTCATAAATAAAACCCATTCATCTTCAGTATTTTGCATTTTCCAGATAAACTTCATTATCAATGATTTATTGATTGCCAACAATATTTTACGACCCAAGCCACCTTCTTCCAATGGAGTACAAGTTTTATCCCATTTGAGAGTAACAAGTTTTCTTGTTGAAGGATTACCTGACCAAATGAAATTTCTTATGATTCTTTCACAAGTCTGAATAACTTTCATAGGCCATTTATACACAGACATATTGTAGATTGGTATGCTCCAAAGAACTGTCTTCACCATAGTGATTTTTTCTTGAAAAGCTAGCAATTGACCTCTCCAGCTAGCAAGTCTTTTTTGCAACATTTCTACTACTTCCAGACATGACTGGATTTAACTCCTCCAGGTTTTAAAATTACTCCCAAATATTTATCTAGAAAATTGGATAGAGCCATCTGAAATATTTCTGCAATTTGATTCCTCCTTACATCAGTGACACCTCCAACAAAATCTTTGCTTTTCTGTTTGTTTATCACTTGACCTGAAGATTCTTGATAGTCATTCAATAACTTAATTACTCTTTCAATATTCTTCTTATGCCCATAAAAGAACAAGAAAACATCATCTACAAAGAAAATGTGTGTTGGTTGTATGCCTTTTCTGTTAACCATTGGCATTATCTTGTGTTCTTGCACCATTTTGCTCAGACATCTACTCAAAACATCTTCTACTAAAACAAATAGAATTGGTGACAATAGGTCACCTTGCCTTAAGCCTCTTGCCACTTGAAAGAAACCAATTGGTTCCCCATTTACCAAAATGGAAACTCTTGAAGTTGAGAGCACTTTATGAATCCATCCAATGCAATTAACTGAGAAACCAAATTTTTCATTACTGTAAATAAGAACTCCCAACTCAAAGAATCAAATGCTTGAGTAATATCTATTTTTAATCCAACATTTCCTCCTCTTCTCTTTGTATCCAGCTCCCCTTAATGAAAGCTCATTACTGAACTGACACAATTTTATCCATAATTGTACTCATTCTAGTAGTAAGGATTTTAGTAAAGATTTTGAAGCTGAAGTTACTTAAACTATTGGCCTAAATTGATTTGGTTTTCTTGCACAACTTACTTTTGGTAACAAAAAGATAAAGTTTGATTTCAAAACTTTTGGTGTGAATCCATTTTTCCAGCAGTATTGAATTTCTTGAGTAACTCCCTCACCAATGATATCCCATGCAAATTTGTAAAATAATCCTGGAAACCCATCAGGTCCAGGAGCACTGTCAGCATCTAACTGAAAAACAACTGCTCTTATTTCCTCATTAGTAGGAATTGCTTCCAATATTCTATTATCTTCATGTGTAATTATTTCTGGAATGGCTTCAAAAATTTCCTCAACTAGGTTGACTTCTTGATATTTAAACTTATTTTCAAAATGCTGCTCCAAGATATTTGCAATTCTTTTTTGGTCAGTTACTATAGCTCCAGAATCTTCTTGTAATTCAGATATTGCATTTATTGCTTGCCTAATCTTCACTGAAGTATGAAAAAATCTTGTATTTGCTGCTCCTTCTTTTAGCCATTCTTCTCTAGATTTTTGATGAAGTATTGCTTTATGTTGCTCATTTGCTAATTCTTGTCTTCCTCTTGCAGTTACTAAGTTGTTCAACAGAGTAATGTCTTTAGGATTTTTATCAGATACTAATGTTGATTCCTTAACATCCTCTTCAGCTTTTTGCAATTTCAGTCTGACATCTCCAATAACATTCCAGTTCCAATCCCTAATTTTAATTTTCATATTCTTCATTTTTTGCATGAACACAAAAGCATGATTTCCTGTCAACTCTTCATTCCATACTTCTTGAATTATTTCTTTAAAACCTTCCTCAGCTAGCCAGATCTTGAGAACTCTAAAAGGAACATTCTTTGGTCTAGATATGAATACAAGAAACTAAAAGAGGATTATGATCAGAGACACCTCTTACACAAACCTTATAACTCCATTCTGGGTACAATTCCAACCATTTCAGATTGTATAAAGCTATGTCCAGTGTGCACACTATTCTTTTCAGCCCCACTCTATTATTACACCAAGTGTATTGAATACCAGAGCTTGGAGCTTGAATTAAATTGCTTATATTAATACAATCATGGAAATCCTACATTGCCACACCTAGTGGATTTCTTCCCCCAAATTCTCTTCCACACTCAAAACAGTATTAAAATCTCCATTTATAAGCCAGGGCATATTCATATTTGCAATTCTTTCTAATTCTCCCAATAATTCCCTTCTATCTACAACCAGAGATGCAACATAAACTCCAGATACTAAAACTCCACCAACATTTATTGTTATTACTTGATTAGTAACAGATACAATGGTTGGATATTGAAGCACTCCAAAACAATCAAATATTTCCTTTACCATTATTAACAGAATTGTGAATTATCATATGATTCATTCCTTTCAACTTCAAATTGTTTCTATCTTAGAGTTCCATTTTATTTTTGGTTCCGGACCGGACTCCAACTCCAAGACAAGAGATAGGGTAAAAACCCGGTACCGGACTGGTCTTTCAGGTACATGTACAGGTCTATATACTCTCAAATAGAGAACCGGTCAATAGGAGGCACAGATACCGGGTTCTTAGGAAACCCGGAGGCCCATGTGCAGCCTTAGCTGTAATGATATTTTTGTGTTAAAGGAAAATGCTGAAGCTGTGAAATGGATTAAGTGTGCTTACTAATTTAAATAATTTGAAATTATAATATGTTCCAAGAGACATAAGTCATCTTGCACATAATATAGCTAAGCTTAGTTGTAACTTAACGGATCCAGTGGAACGGACAATAATGCATTTTTGTTGTAGGGCCTTTGGCCCGTGTGTGCTTCCCATCTATATGTAACCAGGGTTAACACCTTAGCTTATAAATAGAGGCTTATTCCTATGTAATACTATATTGATATCTAATGAATAAGATCTTTCTCTTCTCTATATTTCTCCTTTAACACATTATCAGCACGACTCTATCAACTGTGCAATTTTTTTTAATCGTTCGAGAACTGTGATGGATTACTTCTTGAAGATTAGCGTGGTTCTGATCTTATGGTTACAATATTATGGATGTGTTACCAGGTATTTCTTTTTAACAAAAGATTTTCGTTTTCATAGTATTTTCTAGGGTTTCACGAATATATGATTGTCAAACATAGAGATTTCACCGTTAGATTTTCATGAAATTTGAATATGTTTGAACCAATTAGGTATTACATATTCTATAAACGTTTCAATCAAATCAGAATATGATGCAATCTCCAACGCATGGTTTTAATGAAACTGTCTATGTTCAGAAAAAACCTTAGTTTGTAAAAGCGTAATAAAATTTAATTTTTACGAATTCCAACCGTTGGATTTTTCTGTATTTTTAGTATGTTTTACCTATTGTCCTTCTTTACATATTGTAAAAATTTCATAAAGTACTCCAAAGTACGTGATATTTCCTGCGGTGTCCACAGAAACGTTAATTGGAATAGTCATACGGTGTCATTAATATCTTTTTATCTAGCCGTTGGATGTCTTTGAAATTTTATTATATTTGTGCAAACATTATGATGAATGTACTGTAGAAATTTGATGATCATCGGACATGTTTACATTTGGTTTCTGATCACTATAGTTGGATGATGAAATTTCCAATTTTAGGGTTAACAATATATTTGGGCCTCTATGATAATAGTTTCGAGTTTATTATTAATTGGCCCGAGTACTTCATATATAATGGACCATATATGTGTACTTTTGTTAACCATGACCTAGTCAACCCTATGGACCGGCCCTTGACAAAACCGTTTACCGGGTTTTGACTAAACCAACTCGATTAGGATTTGACCTTTTGGGCTCAGATGTACTTGAGCGCCATTAAGGAGCCTATGATACAGAAGTCATTTGTGTCTACAAGGGATTTACAAAAGGTGACATGAGTCGGAAGAATCTTTCCATTATTATCTTTTCAACTTCATCCATTATACTAAAGTAACAGTAGATGCTGAAGTATGTTAACAAGAGATTCACAGTCTTTAGTAAGCTATTCAACCCGATGTAAGTGGTTGAGAGGCATGTGAGATTCTATTAAACAAAAATGTATACATTGGGATAAAGAGATTTTCTCAACTTGAGGTAACTGTGCCAAGGATAAATATGGAAATAACCTCGAAGAACAGAGGGTTAGACGTGCTAAATCATACCAATATTGGTATACTAGAACATGTGAAAGAGTTGGAGGAAGGTCATACTGTAGACATCAACTTTAATGGAAAGAACAACTTTTCCTTACCAATAGACTTACCCAAATTTGATTATCTCATTCAATTGAACAAGATCCATTGTCTTTACTTATGGAATGAAAAGTATATCGTTACCACAAGACAAAAATACTCTAAAGCACTTGAGGTATAAGGATCATCATGTGCATTTCATCCACATGAATCGTGACACTCTAAAGTACTTGAGATAAATACCCTTTTTTTACGTAATAAGGCCACACCACTTATTAAATCTTTCCGAAAAAAACTTGATGTAAAACTGATAGTGGTTTTTCCTTTCACTAACTTAAGGAATATACACTAGTTATTTAACTAATTCCTTATAATTTAGTGTGACTATGATGATCGGATCATCGAGCGAAGCACTGCTCAAACTTTGTTGCCAAGAGGAAACAAAGATTAAAAGTCACAAAAGCTCTATATGTACCGAGAGCTAATCACACCTTGTTAAATTCCAAAGAATCTCATGCAAGTGGATATCATATGGAAACTCACAGTGATGATAATGTATTGGTTGCATCTTTTATTGTCTTTAATTAATGAATATGAAAGGAAGCATATTCTTAGAGAAATTTATGAGTCGATTTGGTGAAATATAAATCGCTAATATTTGGATTATTGAACCATATTGACTCCGACGATAAAATGTTGGGAAGTGACTCATACAGGCTTTGGGCATAACCATTGGTTGTGACATGATGATCATTTAGAAAGGACTCATACGTACATCACTTTATTTGAGTGAACGAGACAACGGGAAAAAAGATTGACTGAATGAGAAGTGACGACATATCTCTCAATAAGTGTTTTCTAAAGTGCTAGATGCACAACCCCCTTCCCATTATGATTTTAAAAAAGAAAGCATATCACTCATTTTACAAAGCCTTCAGTAAAACAGGATCGAGAGCATCCTAAGATGCAAATGGTAAAGTGACTTATGGCTCTCATGGATGTTTTGACACTTTGAACTAGTTATAGTTCCCAAGAAGTCTTGCGTTTGGAAAACTACTAGCACATATTATACATGTAAGGGTTCACCACCCCTTGTAAATGCTAGCTAGTTCACATAAAAAAGGACTTGATGGTTATTGCATATTTAATAGGATTAATGCAGAGCATCCTATACCTCATGGTCTCGCAAAGGATATCATCAAAGGTTACAGATGATATCTAAGGCATGGTTATGCGTACATACATACCTTTAACTGCTTGGGGGATATGCAATATTAAACGTACCTTTAATCAAATCCGTTTTAGAACCCAATATTAGTCAACCTTTTCTGCGTACCAGTTGGTAACTGGATATAGCCTGTCATTCGTGTTCTTATGCATTTTTGGTTGCACTATATATGTGCCATTACGAGTCCACATCGTACTATGATGGGTCACGAAAACGATTAAGTAGTTATGTTGGATATTTACTCCCAACAATTATCCGCGTGTTAAAACCTTTGACAGGAGATCTCTTACCGCTAGATTTACGGGTTGTTATTTTAATGAGATAGTCTTCCCATCGTTAGGGGGAGATAAGAAAAAGTATTTTAGGGAAGGACATGAACTGTCATGGTCTGTTCCCACTGTGTCTCATATTGATTCTTGTACTCCACAAATGTAAATGTGAAGTGACATAGAATAATTGATTTCAGAAAGTGCATTGATATCGATCGACAACGTGACAAGATCACACATACCAGCTGCAAATGTTCCTGCAAGGATAGAAACCCTCAGTATGGGGTACACCATAAACTAAGGTGTTGCAACTACACTTGGTGGAAGTGTAGTTAAGGCTGTGGATCCATAAAGGAAGATGGAGAGACCACCAGGTTCGATCAATACTCAACTAGAAAGGAAGTAGATGAGTAAGGGACAACCTAATTTATATCATTAATGAAATCATCTTATTTGATTGTCTCTGACTATGTCCATGAATCAATACTGGAGGACGCTCCGAAGTTTAATGATTCCAGAGAACAATGAAATCCTAAAGGATTATGAGAACACACACGAGTCAATGGAAAGATCGTGCGAGCATATTAATGAATATTTTTATATATAGATGCTCAAGGAAATAGTGCACTATGAGATCGAACCATGCTTCTTATTGTTTAATGTCAACAAAGAGCATATTTGGCCTATACAATCCAGATAGAACTTGGTTCTTTGACAAATATATAGGTATTTGGTGTGGTAGTGCTAACCAACCAAGTGTAAATCTTATTGGACATACATGATTGATTTGTCACAAAGCATAATGAGAAGAAAGCAGTCTTAAAGTATAAAGATCCGCCTTGTGGCGCGAGGTTTCTCACAAAGCCCTGGGATTGTTCTCTTGTAATGAACGGTATAGCGTTCCACTACTTAGTTAGCTTGGTAATTTCAAAAGGACTTAAAATGCAGCATATGTATATGGTTGTTACGTATCTCTGAAAGAATCAAGAGATAACAGATATCTACAAAAGTACTTGATAGCCTTTTGTTGCCCAAATCAAGTGACTCTAAACCACGGAGTGCGTTTATAGTTAGATAGAACACTCACTTATAGATTGAAGCAATCAGGCGGATGTGGTATACCCGTCTAAGTGGCTATTTGATTTGGAGGGGATAGACAAATAAGTTATTTTTCCTTGCGTATTCACAAGAAAGTTCCTGATTTGGAATTGTAGCTATCTATGTCGATGGTACAGACATGTTGGGTACTCTTGATGTAATAAGAGACCTTAAAAGTTATTTGAAATCCGAATTTGAGATGAAAAATCTGGGAAGCTCGACCGAATACCGAGCTTGTGGTATATTATTCTAACAGTTTGCAGATGTCTAAAGTTGTCAGGAAATTTAAACACAGACATGCATCCTGATAGCACTCCCATGATTAGTCGAGGTTCAAATGTAAGTAAGTGACCATTTCGTCTAAAATAAAATGATGAAGACGTGTTGGGAGATGAAATTCCCATATCTAAGTACAATAGACGCATTGTTGTACTTAGTATAATAATGTACTCGACCAAATATTTCATCCCAGTGAACTTGTTAGCTAGATATAACGCGCCGACACAACGTCTTTGGAATGGTATAATGAATGTAACCATATACTTAAAAGGAACCATTGATATGAGTTTGTTTTATCCCTACAAAGACATAAAGAGGAATGCTAACGGAAGTGCAATCCAAAAGTTGTTGATTATAAAGGAATAATAGTCTTCCCCCATGAAAGTAATCAGAGGGAGACATGACTGATTTATTTACTAAGTCGTTTCCTATATTCACTTTTGGAAAGTATATGACTGAAGGAACTGTCTGGAAACTCCTCTGAATGGTATCAGGGGGAGATGCCGACATCAGAGGGAGGATCGAAGGATATGATGTCGACATATTTAAACTCCGAAATGTGAAGCTGTCTTGTACTCCTTTTCCCTTCTATCGAGATTAGTTTTCCCACAGGGTTTTTGTATCTCGGCAAGGTTTTTAGTGAGGCAACCATAACTACACCGATTACATGATAAATGATAAAGACCTGCAGATTGCATTGATATAATTGCTTGAAAATATCAGAATCAAAGAAATGTAACTCGATAGTTTGTCAAGTGAAACCATTGCCAAAACCAGCACAACAAATCAAGGAGGCACAAGTCAACTAGTAGTATTGATACTACTATTGCGTATCAATACTAGGTGTTCATCAATATTATGTATGGGTAATCATCAAAGGCATACTTGCGGACTTATCGCGTTGTACGCTTTTCCTTTCCTCAAGGTTTTATCCCACCGGGTTTTCCATTGTCACGGTTTTATTGAGGAAACATATGCGAGTTTAACTTTGTCTAAGTTTTTGTAATATTGTACTTTTTTTCTTTAGTTAAGGTTTTGTCTGTCTGGATGTTCCTAGCGAGGTTTTAATGAGGCAATAGACTTAGATACGACGGTCATCGAGGAGAGAAACTAGATCCGAAGAACTATATCTGAAGCGCTACATCGGGAGCATTATATGTGAAGCACTACATATGAAGCACTACTATTGGACCGCAAAAGGGGGAGTGTTGTAGGGCCTTTGGCCCGTGTGTGCGGCCCATCTACATGTAACCACGGTTAACAACTTAGCCTATAAATAGAGGCTCCATTCTATGTAATAGTACTATATTGATATCTAATGAATAAGATCTTACTCTTCTCTATATTTCTCCTTTAACAATTTTTAGTTTTATTTTTATAATGCATTTCTTCTCGTATAGGAAAAAACAACAACAACGCGATAGTGCATGTCTTATGCCACAAATCGGGGCGTTTAACCAGTTTCGTTTCCAATTTATAATGATCAGTTCTATACAATCTAAATTGGTGCAGGTGTTGTAGCTACAACACAGCAGTAGTAACAAGCATCCGATTAGAAGAAGAAAATATCATAAAGGCTTCAAGTGAAAATCAAATGAGAGGAAATGTTAGCTAATGGCCAATTTGAGCTTTCTATAAACATCCCATTCAATGCAACCTCAAACAGCAATTTCTTCAACTTCCTAAGTGCCGGCGCAACTACGCACCTCCACCGGATTACTACCGATCTTGATCCTACCACTAATCGTCTTCTTTTATTACCCAATTGTACCGTTATGCCTCTTCGCCTTCTCAGTTGTTGCCGTCGATTCCAACGCCAGCCCATTATTCCTCCAACTGATCCATTACCACTACCACTACTGCTGCTCACTGATCTCTTAAGCATTTTTCCTGTTTTCTCTATGCAGCAATTTTATGATGAAAATTTGCTAAGTACTACTAAATGGCAAAGATTTTGAATGAAATAGTTAGCATTGCTCGTATTTCCTTTTATAATGTGGGTTTTAGGCGAAATGATCAGCATAATTACTTGAATAATCTATAAATCTGTTCTCTGATTATTTAATAAATATATTGATTTCTTTATGTGCTTTTTATTTTACTTTGTAAAGCAAATTTCTCTTTTTTGTGTGCGTCCAACTCCATAGCTTATGGACCAGTTATGGTGCTAATCATGAAAAAAATTAGGACCTACCAGTCAATGTATGAAGTATTAACTAAACAACAGTTGACAAATCATAGGTAGGTGATATCTAATGAATAGTAATCGATAAGGGTGAGATTCTTTTGTAAGACAGTAGGAAAACTTACTAAACAACCAAATGGCCATTGCAAAAACCCGAATTCCTTCTTGGGGAGGACCTATTTTCATATGGTAAATGACCTTCTTACAATTTTGAAGTTCATTATTTCCTAGATAGAAGTGTCGTTTTTTTGTGATATGTGTAGATGAATGAAAAGAAAAAGAATCCTTCAAGCAAATCCGAATTCTGAATACTTTCAAAACATGGCCCCAATCATGGATAAGATCGGCGTAAAACCAATGAAAATAAAAGTTACTGCACGATCCGTTACTCGCTAACTCGGTGTATATATTAGTGTTCGAATTTTTGAAGCTCGACAATATCAGTTTTGTAATCGACGAAGTGAAACATTTGCGAGTGTAACACATTCACATTTGCGAGTGAAACATCATGCCCAGTTTTGTAAACTCCCATGTCGATTACAATATCAGAAAGTAATTCACATTCACATTAACCTGCCAGTGTAACACATTTGCATTCATTCACGTTAAAAATTAAAACAAGTGAATCCCCGTTACAGTGTTAAAAAAATTACCACTATTTCTTCTTTCCACTACAACACCAGCAAAAAATCATATCACATAAAGAAAAGGAAAAACTATAACCCATGGGATCAGGGACAAGTTCATTGCTCGCAGTACAGAACCTGGCATCAATCCCACTTCTCTTTATCAGTCAGAGTAAACATTGGCTCCAAATTCCTTCTTATGAAGCACTAGTCATCAGCGCAAATCAAACCTTCCTCTACTTGATCCTTTTGTTTGTTATACCCTCCTCCAAATCTATTAGGGCTGCGGCTCTTGCTTCTTGTGCCCCACCCACTACCACTTTCCCCTTTGGGTTAAGCGGCTACGGCTGCGGCTCCTGCTTTATAATTACTGGAGTATCACACATAAACAATCAATAATCATTTCTACCGACCAACATGCACTAACAACCAACAAAAAGAAACGAACAAAGCCGTTGACGCATTACATGCACATTCAGACTATAACCGGCTCGGGGAAAAATACCTAAGTGATAAGGCCTCAATTGTTCTTCCATTTAATATAGAAAAGTTGAGGGGAGTGTCCCACTTCAAATACCATGGGTTATAAGGCATCCAATCACCTTATGCTCCAATATCAGAATGGTCAAGTAATGACTAACAAGACATACATGAACCAAAATAAACAAGACAACATTCGTAGAAAGCTTTTAACCATAAAAACTAATCATCCATGTCAAAATGTCAAGTCATTAACTAAATAACGACAACAAACAGTAATAATTTATAGTCATGATTCACTTACTCTAAAATGTTTCCCCATACATCATTCTTACTCACCAGCTACGGCTGCATCTTCTAAATATTAGCAAAGAGTCAGTGCATCCTCTATAGTTCATCGTGTTAATTTTTCATCACTAAGTGTCACATTTGCGCATCTCCTCCATTATCACTAGGCACATTGCACCTCCTTTTCAAGATCTTGTTGGGCATTTTCAACATGCAACACTTGACCTTGAACTTGTTTTAACAACTTCTCCTCAGTACTGAAATGCAAATAGTGAGAAACCCTATCCTTCTTATAAAGCACTAGTCATCAGCTAAAAAAAAAAAAAAAAAAACTCAAGCATATAATGGACACAACATAAATCAAACCATGCTCAAGAACCATTTTTCAAGTGACAGAAAACTTCTTTCTCACCTAAGTAATGGACTTGTTTGCAGCAAGCTCATCAGTATTCCCAATATTAACCAGAACAGGCTTAACTAGTAAATCGGCAGCAATTTTACGCAGTTCCTTGGGCCATGTTGCAGTGTACATCAGCGTCTGGCGGCAAGGAGGTATCTCATTAACAATTTTCTGAATCTGTGGCAC
Source organism: Papaver atlanticum (assembly GCA_023531105.1). NCBI lineage: Eukaryota > Viridiplantae > Streptophyta > Magnoliopsida > Ranunculales > Papaveraceae > Papaver > Papaver atlanticum. The sequence goes on along the minus strand of JAJJMB010008071.1, from coordinate 8,973,419 downwards.
AAAACCCATGTCAAACATCCTGTCTTCCTCATCAAGCACAAGATAGGAAACCTGACGGAGGCTGATTTTTCTCATCTCCAAAATATCATTCAGACGTCCAGGAGTCGCAACAACTATATCACATCCGCGTTCAATCTCTCTAAGCTGGGGAATTTTTGGTGCCACTCCCTACTTTGGCAGCCACTCCAATATTTGAGACAATATATGTGTTTCCGCTTCTATTTCTTGACTGATACTGAAAATCAACAGGAAACTTCAGTTAGCCAACATTAAAAAATGTATGAAGCTGAAATATATTCTACTAATTAACAGCAAACCAGCACTGACACTCAACAAAGGAACACCCAACAATGACATGCAATGTTTACTAAAATTTGCACATGAGAACATAGTAGATATATCTGTAACATAAGCTGGTTGTTGTTGTTTAGGATTTGGTGGTGGTGGTGATAATGGGTTATTAAGATTATGATTCGCCAACAGATCTTGATGGTTTGATAGATTAACTTCACCATGTGAGTAATCCCTTAATGTTGTTCCTGTGTTCTTTAAAGTTACTGAGAATAGGATGAATGTGCTGCTGCAAATGCGTTCCTTTTTGTTACTGCATCACCCATGAATTGCTCCCAATCTTTACATCTTGATACTCCCATCTAATTTTTAGCTCTAGTTCTGTATTCTACTTAACTTCAAATTCCACTGGACACCCATAATACCGACTCTACAATGCCATCTCCTGTTCAAACTCTTGTAAATACCCATAAATCTCCAGCAGCAACATTCTACAGCTGAATTTCAGCTCAAGAACTTCACCATATCCATCGCAGACTCAAGCACTCCTCCTTGTTCTTTTTCACTGTCTTTTGAAATCAGCCAAAACCCCTTGAAACACATCCACCAAATCAGCTGCAAGGAAATACATTTTTACTGAGTTTTCCAGCTGAAAACCTCACTTCAAAAACCTCTTGTCTTCTTTCAAACAGAACCCCACAGACCCATGGTGCCATTTACTACCAGAATTTATCCAAATAACCCACAGAATTTCACTATTTTTGCCGTCAAACTTAGATTCCAGCCCAGCTAAAACATTAACCATTCAAGTACAAACTCATCGTCCCCAATTGAGATCAGATTAACTCAATTCACCACCAGTTCATGCCATCTCAAAATCAGCTGCAAATCCATTTCATCCACCAGAGCATAACCATCACGCATTTTTCTTCAGAGATTTTGATTTTGAAATCTAGGGTTTTTTTTTTCCAGCTCAACATTGAGATTTGGGGGTTTTTATTTTTGTTACAGGAGATGGAGATGGAGAAGTTGCTGCTGTTGATTGTTACCGAGAAGAAATAATGGGTTTTGTGTAATTTGAATCAGTGACGGGGTTGATTAGAATTTGGTTCAGATCTGGATTTGATGAGCTGCTACTGTTGACTGTTGCGGATGAGAGAAAGGGGGAGTTAAAGAGAGAGATTGGGAGAAGATGATGAAGAAGAGGGATTGAGCAAAGAGCAGCGGTGGTGATGGAGCGCCGACGGTCGTCTGTGGAGGAGAGGAGAGGTGTTCTTCAGGAGGAGATGAAGAAAGATAAAAAAAGATAGGAATTAGGTTCGAGTGGTTGAGGGAGGGTTTGGTGATACAACCAAGAATGAGTGAGTAAAAAAATGCTTCAAAAAAGAATAGAATGAGTGAATCCGAATGAAAATGATGGACGTACCACGTTTCGTTTGATCCACTCATATGGATTAAGAAAAAATCTTGACGGATGAGACTGTATTTGGGATGCTCATACGGATTGAGAAGCATGTGTGTTTCTCTTTGTGCTAATACGAACTCATGTATTCGGTTTAATTATCAACCTTCGACATGAAAAAAAATCAAAAAAATATATTAATAAATCTAGGACATTGCTATCGACATTCTGATATAAAAATATCCAAAAAATGTATAAGAATGAATCGGGAAAATGAAAAATGAATTCGATAATTAGTGTGTTTCTTTGTGCTTTTGTGCTTTCTCTTTTTGCTTCCGGTTTGAATTTCGACTAGTCACATAGGTAATGAAGCAATTTTGACTAGTCATACAAGTCATGAACTTCAAATGTGGTATAACGGCGTACAAACTATGAACCAACAAGTTTCGGGTGGGTTCTGACTTCAAACTTAGCAGGATACATCATTGAAATCGATAAATGTGAAGCTCACTGTCGATTCGAACTTCAAATGTGGTATAACGGCATACAAACTATGAACCAAAAAGCTCCGGGAGTGGACTACTATAACACCCCTTTTCGTCAACTTCGATACTGAACCTGGCTACGAGCTCGAAACCTTGCCGGGAGTGGACTAATATAAGTCGACAACTTCGTCAGAACGATGAATCCACCCATCAATAGGTAAGATTCCATCAGAATATTCCCTGAAACCTTAAACACACCTCTTTTCGTCAACTTCGATACTGAACCATGAAGCTTTGGGTGGGTTCTGACTTCAAACTTAGCAGGATACATCATCGAAATCGATAAATATGAATCTTAGTGTCGATTCGAACTTCAAATTCGGTATAACGACAAACAAACTATGAACCATGAAGCTTTGGGTGGGTTCTAAATTCGGTATAACGATGAATCCAACCTTTTACAAGTAAGATTCCATTGAAATATTCTATGAAACTTTAAACACACACAAATTCGTCAACTTCGAGAAAGAAACTGGCTCCGAGGTCGAAACCTGGCGAGGAGTGGACTACTATCGTATGAACGATGAATCTAACCTTTTACAAGTAAGATTACATTGGAATATTCTCTGAAACCTTAAACATACATAAATTCGTCAACGTCGAGAAAGAAACTGACTCCGAGGTCCAAACCTGGCGAGGAGTGGACTACTATAAGTAAGAAACTTCGTAAGAACGATGAATCTAACCTTTTACATCGGAATATTCCCTGAAACCTTAAACACACCCCTTTTCGTCAACTTCGATATTGAAGCTAGCCCTGAGCTCGAAACCTGGCCGCGAGTGGACTACTATAAGTCGGAAACTTCGTAAGAACGATGAATCCACTCATCTACAGGTAGGATTTCATCAGAATATTCTCTGAAACCTTAAACACACCCCTTTTCGTCAACTTTGATACTGAACCTGGCTCCGAGCTCGAAACCTTTCCACAAGTGGACTACTATAAGTTGGAAACTTTGTAAGAACGATGAATCCACCCATCCACAGGTAAGATTCCATTGGAATATTCCCCGAAACTATAAACACACCCATTTCCGTCAACTTCGATATTGAACCTGGCTCCGAGATCGAAACATTGCCGCGAGTGGACTACTATATATAAGTCGGAATCCTAGTAAGAACGATGAATCCACCCATCTACAGGTAAGATTACATCGAATATTCCCTGAAACCTTAAGCACACCCCTTTTCGTCCACTTCGTTACTGAACCTGGCTCCGAGCTCGAAACCTGGCCGCGAGTGGACTACTATAAGTTAGAAACTTTATAAGAACGATGAATCCACCCATCAACATGTAAGATTCCATTGGAATATTCCCCCTGATACCTTAAACACACCCCTTTTCGTCAACTTCGAAACTGAACCTGGCTCCGAGCTCGAAACCTGGCCGTGAATGGACTACTATAATCGGAAACTTTGTAAGAACGATGAATCCACCCATCAACAGGTAAGATTCCATCAGAATATTCCCCCCGAAACCTTAAACACACCCCTTTTCTTCAACTTTGAAACTGAACCTGGCTCCGAGCTCGAAACCTGGCCACGAGTAGACTACTATAACTCGGTAACTTTCGTAAGAACGATAAATCCACCCATATATAGGTAAGATTCCATCAGAATATTCCCCGAAACCTTAAACACACCCCTCTTCTTCAACTTCGATACTGAACCTGGCTCGGAAAATTTTGTCGTAACCCTACGACAAAAGTCGGAAACTTTGTAAGAACGATGAATCCACCCATCAACAGGTAAGATTCCATCAGAATATTCCCCCTCCCGAAACCTTAAACACACCCCTTTTCGTCAACTTTTAAACTGAACCTGGCTCCGAGCTCGAAACCTGGCCGCGAGTGGACTACTATAACTCGGTAACTTTCGTAAGAACGATGAATCCACCCATATATAGGTAAGATTCCATCGGAATATTCCCCGAAACCTTAAACACACCCCTCTTCTTCAACTTCGATACTAAACCTGGCTCGGAAAATTTTGTCGTAACCCTACGACGACCTTTATTAAAGTTTGCGAAAGGGGGTTGTAGAAAATAGTTTTTATCAGAATAGTGAAAAATTTTGCCAGAAGTGCATACAAAAATAGTTTTTAGCAGAATAGAGAAAAATTTAGCAGAAGCGAATAAAAATTTGCAGAAGTGAATTTATTTTTTCAGGACGACAAATTTTTTTTCACCCCTACGACAACCTTTACTAAAGGTTGCGAAAGGGGTTGTAGAAAATCTTACATCGTAGCCATCCATTTCAATCTCTAACCGTCCATTTATTTATTTATTTTTTCATTTCTCTCCTTATCTTTTCCTTAACCTTTTTCATCCACTTCTTTTTTCTTTCTTATCTTTTTTTTCTTCTTATCTCCCGTATCACCTCCTCCTTCATCACTTCTTCTTCTGTAAACCACCATCAAAACCACCATCTTCTTTGATTACCATTTTGCGTTTAGTTACCATTTTATATCTAAATTACTAAATTGTTGTAAGTCATCTTATAAGTTTAGAGTGTTTTGAATGTAGGAAAATTCCTGGAACTGAACTTGAAGTTCCAAAACAATATTTGGGTACTTGAACTGAATGGAACTTGAACTGTGAACTGTGAAATGAAGTGCCAGGGAAATGCTTTCTTCAACTAATAGATATGAAATGAGATGAAGTGTCATTATAGAATGTATGTGATTCTTTACAGGTAAGGCTTCGCGTTGTTTGCGGCTCAGTCACCTGAGTGTTCTTTTTGAACATCATATTTTGTTTTTACAACTCTTATAAAAGTTGTCAAAGGTTGTCATAAAGTTAGTATAAAAAAGAACCACAAAATTGACAGAATTGTGATAGTCTAGGCATGGTTGATGGTGTGGACTAGCAAGCAGTAGGCTCAGGTTCAAATCCCCGCAGCCTCATTTTCTTATATTTTTACTTTAACAACTCTTATAAAGGTTGTTATACATTTTCATAAAAAAAACACACACACACAAAAAACCCAAACTTGTGAAGTGTAAGGATGGTTGGTGCCAACTCTTTTTCTTAAAGAATTGTCGTTTGTTTTCTTGTCGCAGCCCTTTGGTTCTAGGGGTGGGTGGTGATGCCATTCTACAACTCTTCCTTTGAAAAAAATTGTAGAACTCCAATTGTAGATGTATATTTTTCCTGTAGTGATCGGTTTCAACTAGGATTCATCAAGATATATATGATATTCTAAAAGCTTCTAGCTAGTTTAGCTACTTTGAGATTTTGCTTAGCTCATACTTATACTATAAACATATTCATTTAGTATTAGTTGTTTTTGTAGTTTCCCTTGGACTACAACTCTCAGATAAGTTGCTATTTGATGATAAAGATCTTGAGAAATCTTGATGAAAGCAAATGTCTTGTAAATTACTCTTTTTCCACATCGAATTTGGCTTTTTTTGGTTTGTCATTTATTTCTTAGAAACTTCGTTTTTAACCAATTGAGGAAAGGGAGGAAGATGGCGCTGACATGAAAGGAGATTTGGAAGCATGAAATGTCCCGTTATATTTATGAGAAGCCAAGAAACTGATTAAAAAACAACGAAAAACAAAGAGAATGAAAGTTGTGAAACTTAGGGGAGGGAAGACAAAAACGAAATGGAAGATTTAGAGACCAAGACGTATCCATACTTCATCATCGATAACAAATAAAATAGCATAAACTACAAAGATTAAGATTTCCAATCCACCTACTATAACATCAGTGCCGATTGAGCTACCTTATTTTTGGGATATGTGTGCCCTTTATTTGTCATAAAAATCCAAGATGACCCAACTTGTGGTACAAAAATCTCATTCAAATGTTGGGATCCGTTAAAACTCCATTTTAAACAAAATTGATATAAAACCCCCAATTTTTTTAAAATGGATACAAAAACCCTAAATTTCAAAATTGATTTCATCAAATTTTATGATGAAACCAAAATTGGTTTCATCAAATTCTATGATGTTTCATCAAGTTTTATGATGAAACCAAAATTGGTTTCATCAAATTCTTTGGGGTTTTTGTGTTACTTTTGTTTTGATGGGGTTTTTGTGTTACTTTTGTTTTGATGGGTTTTTTGTGGATGGATAGTGACACCTTTGGGGTTATAACTCGCGGACCGTTTTAATAATATCAATTGGCAACATTTTTGTGTGGTTAGGTAAGCCTGCAAGCAAATCGGAAATGCTATTCCCCTCTCTCATTACCACACTATTCTGCACTCGCTCTGATGTGGCGAGGTGAGTTGTACACAAGGCAAAACTCTAAGGCCAAGCACTATGGTGCCCCTTTTCCCTACCCTATCCTCATATGTAGGGAAAAAACCAAAAACCCAACCACTATGGTCTCCCATATCCCTACATCTGTAGTGATATCCCTCCCTTTCCCTACTTGGAGGATCACATCTGATCCCTCTTGTAGGGAAGGGAAATCACATGGCTACCCAGTTGCCGTATGATTTTACACTTTACGGCTACTCAGTTGTCGTAGCATTTTACACGGCTACTGAGTATCCGTATCTGGTTTTTAAAGTTTTACCTTAAAACTTTCTTTTTTCACTCTTTTTTTTTTACTAAAACTCTTTTTTTTATATATTATATCTCCTTTTTACCTATTATATATCGTTTTTTTACTCTCAAAATATCTTTTTTTTACCTAAAGTAATACAATCCTGTTGGAAAAAAAACTAGGAATTTTTTTTTGTCATATGCCACTATTCATACGGCTAATCGTATAGGGAAGGGAAAAGAGGGCACCATAGTGAGGTTGCCTTCCTTGTGCTATCCCTTCCCTTTATTTGAGGGATAGGGAAGGGATGCCCTCTCCCATAGCTTGGCCTAACACACCACATCATGTTTTTTTCTCTCTCTAACTTTCTTTTTTTTTCATGGAAAAAAACATCCTCTGTAATTTATTCTTCTTCATCTTCTTTGTTTATCACAAATGTTTTTTCCTTTAAGATCCTCTTCACGTTCTTATCAAGAAGTGTGTGAGAGAGAGATAATTTCCTATCAAAAAAATTTTCTTTTATGAAATATGCGGTTATCAGGTACCGTGATTAAGCATAATTTGATTTTTATTCAAAAATTCTAACAAACCCATTTTGATTCTCTTTCTCAACTTCACCATCAACCTGCAGCATCACCACAATAATCATCATCAATTTATTCTCTTACTAACCTTGTCACTACTGGTAACAATCATCGATATTACCTACTATTCACACCACCATTATTATCGTCAGCAAAATCAAATCAGAACTCATCACCATCTTTACTCCAGAGAAGATTCTACAAAACCCATCTTCTCCGATTCTAAGATTTGAGACTAGTAATTTTATATCTAATAGTTGATTTTTAAATTTAAATAAAGTGTGTACCTGTTGTGTTCTTCTCAATGGTTTAATCTAATGATTAGATTTGAGTCTTATTTCTCAACTAATTGTAATTGTTCTTCTGTTAATCAAATAGGAAAATGGCACTATTTTGATCCTAGAGCTTCTTTGAAACTAAATTGTTGTTTCCATTATTAGAGAATTGCAAGTAAAGCCAATCTATACAATATATCAAGGGTGTGATTTAAGTAAGAATTTTGTAATATGGTTTAAACCTTGAAGATATTGTGATGGAGGTGTATAATGGAAGCAGTAACAGAGAAAGAGAAATTAGGGGAAGAGGAAGAAGGGGCGGAATAACATCGAATTAGAAAAATAAAAAAAAGGAATAAAAAAAGTCAAAGAAAAACATGACACGACTAAAGAGTGTCCCACAGTATTCGTCCAAGTCACCTCGCCACGTCACAGCGAGTGCGAATAGTGTGGTAATGAGAGACGGGAATAACATTTCCGCAAATATATTACAAAAACATAACTAGGCTGCTGCCTCACAAAATAGGGCCATCCTCCAATCATCAGCATACATTATAACGGAGCAGGCTGCAGGACTACATATCCATCTTACATAGAATCTGCTTTCTATGCTAAGTGATCAACTACATTATTAGCCATTTAGCCTCCTTAAAGCTCAAGGCTATATAAGGGAAATGTTGGGTCAGCGGCAGATTCATATCGTGGTCTGTCCCGCACTTCACTGTAGGTGATATATATTCCGAAAATTACAGTCTATTAGTCCAAGTGTTGGGAGTTCGCGAGTTTCTCAGACTCGTACGATTAAAAATTATTTTTTTGTTGATTGTTTTTACCCTTTATAATTAGTCGCAAAGCCCGCCTATCCCAAGGTCCCGAAAGTTTCCAGATATCTAGTTTTCCAAGTTACCTGACAGACAAGTCTATACAACTATATAAATACAATCCTAAAATTGTGTTTGATAGGAGTTAATTCCATGAAATTAGTCATCTTTATATGGAAATAACGTATTTTCCGTCGTTTGATAAAAAAATCTATTTCCATGAAACTGTAAAAAAAAATGATCTAAAGTATGTGTTTACCTTAATTCCATGGGAAGTCTTTCCTTGCCTCCCCAGGAAACTGATTCCATGGAATGCACGTTCCACAGAATTGTTTTCTTTCCGGCTTTCCCTGTCACCAAACACGGCCTAAGAAGAGACAGAATTATATGCTTCTAACCTGGAGAAAAACCAATGTATCAAATACATCAATAGAATATCTCTCCCTACGAGGATTCGTCCGCGGATGTAGGCATAACTCGCCGAACCAAGTTATTTATTTTTTTGTTTTTTATTCATTTCTAATTCTTTTTCTAACTCAAATTTACATAATAACCATCAAATCAATCCTTTTTTTTGCTTAATGTTATTTTCGACAGAAACACTAATAATTCTCGTGGATTTGGTAACCCTTGTTATTTTCGACATGAAACACTAATAATTCTCATTAATGCGTGGATTTTCGACGGAAACACTAATTAATTTTGGGTACTCTGACTAGTAAAATCAATTTCTCCAAAACTACACAGACTTTTTGTAAATGCATTTCATTAAGTATTGGTCATTAATATTATTTAAATAATTTAAGTTATTTCATGCTAGTTAACGTAATAAAACATCCATGCATTCATGAACCTATTAACTAAGATACAAACTCCTGCATCAGTATAAGACTATATAAAGGTTGTGTATTGTTCAAAAACACACCGTCAAATTTGAAGTACATATAGTTCTAAACATTACGTGTTTTACTAAAACAGGATTTCTTTACGTTATCTACATTACATTAGCATTACGTTAGTGTCACCGAAACTAGCCACTAGTTCTTATTTTCATACCACAAATTACCAAAAGCTACCAAGGGCAAGACTCAACAGGACTTATTTCTACAAAACCAGATAACTCACCAATAACCAGTTCTTTATATATGACCATGTCAGTTGACCGAGTGGCTCCCTCACCATTTGTTAAGGTTAATTCAGTGCGGACATAGCGAACTGGCGCCCTCGAATCATGGTTGCATGTTCGACCTCCTCTTGATAGTACATGAGAAATCCAAATTCTAGTATCTAATGATTATAAAATAAATAAATAATAATAATTAGTATTAACGAGATGATCCAAAGATAAATCAAAGAGCTGGTTATCAGAATTCGGTTTGAACAAAACCCAACTTTTCAACTGACAAATTGCCTCAGTTTTTGGGACAAGACTACTTAGATTAGGCATCAAAATTAACCATCCTAAAGTATTCTAAACCATAAGTTTCCAACTCTTTTGGAGTAATTTTCTCCCAACAATTCCTCCGATCTCCTTTAAATACTTCTTCGATTTTTCTCATTTCTCATGTCAACTTTAATAAATAATATTAGTGCTAACAAAAAAACAAATAAAAATGGTGAATTTGCAGGGAACTTTCAACATTCTTTTCGTTTTGGGGGTTGTTATTTCAACCCATTCACACGTCGTATCAGCGCAAGGAGTTTTCAGCGTTATGGATCCGAAGTATGGAGCAGTTGGCGATGGAGCAAAAGATGATACTCAGGTAAGTAATTCATCTTTTATTTTCTGATCGAAGAATTTATGATAATAATATATATAAATGGTTATTTGATTAACAACTTATATTTGATAATCCAGGCATTTACGAAAGCGTGGGCTGATACATGCGCAGCAACAGCAGGGATACCAAAATTGGTCGTTCCTAAAGGAAAGACATTTTTCGTTGGACCAACTTCATTTATGGGTCCTTGCAAGGCCAAAAATGTCACCTTTGAGGTATGTAAAGACTGTTTAGTTGTGCATGGGACGAGATCAATGCGCTAATTCTTCTTCTTCTTTATTTTCTTTTTCTTCATTAAGCTTGGTGGAACGATTGTGGCACCCGAAAATCCTGCAGCATGGAATACTGCCAAGGGTGGTCCAGGAACATGGCTCGTATTCAACGGTGTGAATGGTCTCCTAGTAAATGGAGGTGGAGTTATCGATGGCCGCGGTAAGGGTTGGTGGGAAAAGTCGTGCAGTAACACTAAACATCTTGGCGCGCCGGGATGCACCAAGACACAACCGGCTGTAAGAACTCCATCAGTATATCAGACAAAAATATTCTTCATTTTTGGAAGTTTTTTATCATAAAAGTTTATGCGCACTGCATTTTCTGGCATTGCAGGCGATAAACTTCTGGGGAACAAATGGTGGTCAATTCAGAGACATCACGGTTCAAAACAGTGGAATGTTTCATGTAACTCTCTTGAAATTAGAGGGTTTTGAAGCCTACAACATCAAGATTAACTCCCCTGAAGATAGCCCCAACACTGACGGTATTCATCTTCAAGATGTCAAACAGGTCACCATTGCTGACAGCCAGTTTAGGGGTGGTACGTAAACATAAGCAGTTGTGGATCCTGAACTCATTTTTGTTTTTCATAAATTTATAAACAACTTTTATTGATCAGGTGACGACTGCGTCTCGATTGGAGATCGAAGTTCATTTGTCTACGTCCGCAACTGCCATTGTGGACCTGGACATGGAGTAAGGTTAGTACTATGGGTATCCGAACAAAAAAAGAAAGAATCTAGCTATAGACATCTATATAAGATTGAAAATAAATCTCTGAATCAGTACTCATGCAACATTGTTGCCATGCATATGCAGTATTGGAAGCTTAGGGAAGAATGGAGCACAGGCAGATGTAGAGGAGATCCATGTTGAGAAGATTGAATTTGTCGGGACCATGTTTGGTGCTAGAATCAAGACTTACCAGGTATATGTGTACTTATCCGAGGGAATCGAAAAAATACCTTTCATTTTTCGCTATATTTCTTTGTTGTGTGTGATATCTAACCTCTAAAAACTCTTTGGTTCTTCAGGGTGGAAAAGGCTATTGCCGAAAAATTTCATATAAGAACAGCAATTTCACTAATGTGATGAATCCTATATTCATCGACCAATTCTACTGGTCTACAAATAAGAATGAGGTATGCAAAAATTGGAATGAACATACACTGCTGTTTCCTTCTATAATTACTTTTATTCTGTTGGCGTCCAATGTACTGTTGATTTTTGTTTCAACAGGTGGGAAGCGCTGTGAGTATTAGCGACGTAACCTTCGAAGGTTTAACAGGAACAACGGATGTAAAAACACCAACAGCAATCTCTCTGAGTTGTAGTAAATTGATTCCTTGCAGCGGCATTAAAATCAGTAACGTCAACTTAACACCTGCGGTAGCTGGGACAAAGCTCACCTCTAATTGTACTAATGCCAAAGGAACCATTCTTGGAAAAGTTGAACCAGCCGTAACTAGTCTGATTAGTTCAGCATAAGGATGTGATGTTCAATGCCGTGCAATAAACTCTGGCTAAGAGTGTCAGCAAATAATTTGACGCATTTTCAAGTAGGCAAATGAAAGAGTGTAAATAAAGGTTAATGACCTTCAAAGGTTCTTTAAAAAACCCTTGAACCAAATGAAAGAGTCATACGAATAGTAGTTATTCTTGACCATTGATTTCAATCAGGATTCATCAATCAAGATATATATATATAATAATAAAAGCTTCTAGTTTAGTTATTTTGGGTGATTGATTCTAAACTCGTTTTTTTTTTCTTTTTTTTAATCGGTTGTATTTATTGGGTTGAGATCCCCTTTAAATACTTATTTTTCAATGAATCTTTTCCTATTGACTGATGAAAAAAAAGTTTAGTTACTTTCAGATTTTGCTTAGCTCATACTTATACTGTAAGCATATTCACTCATTTGTTGTTTCTGTACTTCCCCTGGAAAGCATAAGTCTTGTAATTTTTACTCTTTTTCAACATTAAACTTGGTCATTTATTTCTTAGAAGTTTCATTTTTGACCAATTGAGAGGTTATTGTAAGATGACGCTGATATGAAAGGAGATCTGAAAGCATGAAGTGTCCCGTTGTATTATGAGAAGCCAAGAAACCGATAAGAAAAAAAATGAAGAGGAAACAAACGAAATGGAAGATTTAGAGACCAAGACGTATCTATACTTCATCATCCGTAAGATAGACTACAAATGAAATAACATAAACTACAAAGATTAAGATTTCGTTCCACCTACTACAACATCGATGCGGATTTGGGTACCATATTCTTGGGATGTGTGCCCTAAACTTGGATTTAATAATACCATGTTGGAACGAAATACTTTTTTCTCTTCTCTTTATTTGTTTTGTTAGCCTGCAAATATATTACAAAAATAAATAAACTAGGCTTCGGAGGGCAATCCTCCAATCATCAGCACACAATTTTTTTAAAAAATAAAGGATGAAGAGACAAGATATCTTTTTCTGAAGCATCTAAATTCAAAAAAACAACTAAAGAGAAATTACATGGGCTATTTAATGCCTGTAAAGTCTTTTAAAAGAATTTGATTAATGTAAGGCGGGATTACCCTATCCCAAATTGTGGTGGAGTAATTTCCTGCTTGGCTTCCTTCTGCTGCGTAGTTTGCTAGGCCGTCTGCTGCTTGATTTCCTTCTCGATAGGTTTGTTGGATGTCTGAAAGCATGAGATTTGTCTTTTAGATGTTTTATTTCTGCAACCATTTCTGAGATATACCAAGGAGCATCCATTGAAGTCTTGATTAGGCGCATTAAATTTTATGAGTCCGTTTCAAACAACACTTTATTCCATTGTCTTTCAGTCGCCGTTCTAGTTGCTAGCACCGTTGCCCATGTCTCGGCGGTGATGGCGTCTGTTATTCCCAAAGGTTGAGCAACAGCCAGCACAGTTTGAGCATTAGAATCCCTGCAAATGAACCTTTCTCCCGCTAATCATGGGTGTCCTCTAGCAGCTCCATCCGAATTTATTTTTATCCAATCTGGTCCATCCGACATTAATTGTTACTGTTGTTCTTATGTTGTTTGTTGTATTTCCGGAAGGTGGTTCGCCCGACAGAAGTGGTTGGGTAATACTTTTTGCCCATTCGAATTCTTATTGTTGTTGTTGTATAGCTCTTGTTAAAATGTCTGCAGGTTGAGAGTCGGTGCTTCTGAAAACCAGCTCGTTTCGGGTTGTCCAAAGGGACCAGAGGAGATAACAATATGAAGTAATAGTAGAAGTAGTGGTCGGGCTTTGTAGAATTTGGGATATTGTGGTTTGATTTGTTAAGTTAAGTGACTGGTTATTTTCATTGAGCTGATTTGTTGTTATGTAATTGGACAACCTAATCCAAGTGTCCAAAGCTACTTGGCAGTGGATAAGCATGTGTTCTGCTGTTTCTTGAGTGGTTCTGCATCTTGGGCATAGGTTGGAATTAGTGAGGTTGATGTGGTGTAAGAGAGAGCATGTAGGAAGACCCTCGTTGATAGCTTTCCACAAGAAGAGCTGAATTTTAGGTGGACATGGTAATGTCCACAGGAATTTGGTGTGTGGAAGTGGGTTTTGTTGTGAAAGATCATCGTGTTGAATTAGACTATTATATCCAGAAGCGGTAGTGTACTTTCCTGATTTAGATAGGTCCAAATGATTTTATGCGGGGGATTGTCAATTGGAAGGTGGATATTGATTATATGTTGGATTGCTGTAGGTGGGAGGTTTAAGAGTTGATCATGTTTCCAGTTATGAGTGGTAGGGTCAATGATATCGACTACTGTTTGGATAGGATAACATTGGGCAGGATCAAGGTTTTGAAAGTGAGGTATCCAGTTAGCTTGTATAGGTGTGTTTAAACCGTTTCGTATGTGGTGGAAAATAATCTTCTTGAAAAAAGGTATGACAGAAGTTACTTGTTTCCATTGTGGGCTGGCAGTAGTAGGAATTTCGATAGCACCCTGGAATATAGGTTGATGTTTAAGGTATTTCTCTCTATAGAGCTTGGTGCAGATGGACTGAGGCTTGCCGTGGATATTCCAGATTCTGTTCATGAACAAGGCTTTATTATGATGACTACTCTTCCTAATACCGAGTCCTCCTTGGGCAATCGGGTTGTATAGCTTATTCCATCCCATAGGATGTAGTTTTTTAACAGAGGAATCATGGCCCAAGAAAAAATTCCTTGCTATTCTATCAATCTGGTTGTGGATATGTGTTGGGAAAAGCTGTGTTTGCATAAGATGGTTGGATGTAGGAGTTAAGGAGGTTTTAATAAGTACTAACCTTCCAGCAGGTGTAAGACATTTTGTCATCCATCCTTGAGCTTTGCGCGCCAGCCTTTGAAGTAATGGTTCAAATATATGTCGAGAAGTTCGTCCATGTTTAAATTGAACTCCCAAATATATCGGTGGTGTTGATGTAGTCGTCATGTTGAAAAATTGGTGAAGGGGTTGTAGCCTCGGGTGGTGTATGATTGTTGATTTTACGGTATTGATGTGTTGACCTGCAGAAGAGCTGTAGGCATGAAGTATTTTCTGCAAGTGGTTGTTACTTTCATGAGATGCCTTATAAGATATGAGTAGATCGTTTGCATACATAAGATGTAAGATCGGTAGAGTTTTTTGTGATATTCGGAGTCCTCTTACTAACTTTTTAGCCTCCAGGTTTCCTAGGTTTGTTGATAAGATTTCTGCACATATAATGAATATATTGGATGATATTGGATCTCCTTGTCTGATGCCTCTCTTTGGGGTGATGAAACCATGAGGTGTTCCATTGATGTTGACTAAGTAGGTAACTGAAGAGATACATAGCATAATATAATCCACAAAAATGGTCGGAAATCCTAGTTTAGTAGAAGTTATTCTGATAAATTCCAAATCAAGGCTATCATAAGCTTTCTCAATGTTTAATTTTAAAGTTATTTTTGGATCTTTGGTGATTGTCGAAGTTCTTATGTAATGGAATAGTTCTCCTGCAATTGCTATGTTATCATGAATTGATCTTTGAGGCACGAAAGCACATTGATACGGACTGATTAAGAATGGAAGGAGA
This sequence comes from Papaver atlanticum, assembly GCA_023531105.1. Classification (NCBI taxonomy): domain Eukaryota; kingdom Viridiplantae; phylum Streptophyta; class Magnoliopsida; order Ranunculales; family Papaveraceae; genus Papaver; species Papaver atlanticum. The sequence goes on along the minus strand of JAJJMB010008071.1, from coordinate 8,957,884 downwards.
TGTCTTATATGGTTGACTAGGATTTTTGATATGATTTTATAGGTGACATTACATAGACTGATAGGTCTGAAGTGTGATGGGTTTGTTGGTGAGTCCACTTTTGGAATAAGAGTAATGTTTGTGTCGTTCATGAGTGGGTGAATATTTAGGGATCCAAAAAAACTTCGAACCATGTCAACTAGCTGAATTTGTGTAGTTTCCCAGAAAACCTTAAAAAACTTACTGGTATAGCCATCTGGACAGGGAGCACTTTCTGAATTTATAGAGAATAAGGCTTGCTTGATTTCTGCTGAGTTACCTCTGCTGATAGTTTGTCGCATTGTTCCTGAGTCAACCTTGGGGTGATTTTCGCAAGTTATCCATCTTACATAGAGTCTGCTTTCTAAGGTGCCTCACCAAAAACAAGGGAGAGCCATCCCTCTGATCACTAGTTGGATCAGATCATTGTCTGATATTATTATTTTTGATCGGTAAAGAATTTGGTGCTGGCGAGTTTTGAACTCAGGTCACTATTTTCATCACCCAGTGAGCTTACCACTGTACTACAATGACACCGGCATCAATCTCCAATATTACATCGTACAGATTTATGACTTCTCTTTTACAGATATCTATTAGTTGTTATGAACTTTGGTTTAAACATCCTCAATGCAGGAACATAATTGCTTCTAACTAGGTTATCAATGCCCAAAGATCCCCAACTTATGAACTTGTAGCTAGCCTCAAATCTACTATATTAGCTCTTCAGAAATGGGAAATCTGCTACTTTTAGGGATATTTCAACCAATATTAAGACCACTCAAATATAACTTCAGGAAGCTATGGATTCAAACTTGGATTAATATCACACTCAGGCTTTGACGGATCTGTTGGGTCACATGTATGACTCTTACGATAAAATGATTTTTCAACAGTATAGACTCAAGAGATATGTCTTCAATGTGACGACAAAACACCAAATTCTTTTAGTCAAAGGCCTATTAAGACGGAGCAATCATGGTGACACTGTTCAAGACAAGGATGACAATTGCCATTCCAACAGAGAGGATATCACTTAGGGTTTCATTCAACATTTCAAGTTTGTAACTACTTCTTCCAACCCGCCAAAAGATGCATATTTTTTATCTCTTATACCTAACTGTATCACAGAAGAGGACAATGCAAACTCAATAACAATTTATTCTTTTGCTGAAATCAAAGATATTGTCTTCCAGATCGATTCATGGGAAGCTTCAGGACTGGACGGCTTCTAAGCAGGTTTTTATCAAAAAAAGCATCATATTATGGGACATGTTGTTACTCAACTGGTTATTTATTAAAACAGTTCAATCATACTTTTCAAGTTCTCATCGTAAAATATCAAATGGTTCATAAGGCCACCGTTATCGTCCTGTAAGCTTATGTAATATATCCTGCAAAATTATATTGAAACTTCTCATTAATACACTGAAACCAATCATTGCTAAGATAGTTTTTCCTTGGAAAGCCGCTTTTGTACCTAGTACAGACAATACAGTTATAGCTCATGAAGTGATTGCATATATGAAACGAACAAAAACGTATTATGTAGTAATTAGGGTCAAACTAGATATGTCCAACGCTTTCGATGGTATGGAATGGTGTTCTTTCCGATTCAAATCATGAAACATGTGGGTTTTTTTCCTCATTGTTGTCAGTTTGTTCATCATTGCATCAATACAATATTTATTTCTCTACTGGTAAATGGTTCTCCTACAGTCCTACTCCAGCTTTCTTCCCTACTGGTCTTTGACATTTTGATTCACTATCGCACTACTTATATTCTATTTATATAGAAGGCTTTAGTAGGGTACTACACCAAATCCAGGTTTTTGCAACGTTTGATTTTTCAGATTTGCAACGGATATACACGTTACATACATTTTATCCGTTGCCGATAACAAAAGATACGTTCAGCGACGGAAGAAGGATTGAAAGTATAGGTGGGATAAAATAACACTATAGTCTAAACACTAACAAAAGATATGTTCTCAGTTGGGGAGATCAACTCAAATACAATATGTTATCAGATATATATAACAAACTTTCAGAAAGACAAAGTTTAAAAAAGTCGGTGAGAGAAAGTCTGCAACTCGGTGATCAAATCGGTTTTCCGAGTCAATTTTATTTTTCAATATCTAAATTTCACTAACAGTAAGAGTTCATCTGATGATGAAACTCGCGAGTAGGAAATAGATCCTGGAGGGAATATGGAGAATATAAACAATAATAGAGAAGGGGATGATGTCGAGATGATTATAGAATTAGAGATGGTGATTGGTGGTACTACCACCGATGGTTCAAATTCTGAAGATAGTAAAGATATTAGCATATCTGGAAATTTGATGTCCTACAGAGATGTTGTGAACCAGAAAGATGCTAATTGGAATGATTGTCTATTTAGATGGGGTCTCAATGATATTGAAGATGATTAGTAAATCAGATAAATGAAGAAGGTACGACGGTGGGGGATAGTACAAGGGTTCATGAAGATATACCTGTCATTGAGATTGATAATCAAACGAGAAGAAGGATTATTCAACCGTGGAAGAACTGTCTGATAGGTATAGTCGTAGTTAAGAATGTTGGGTATAAGTATATTTCAACTAAAACCAGAGAATTATGGAATCCTTTAGGTAAAATTGATATTTTAGAATTGGGTAGCGATTTTTTCTTGTTTAAATTTGAGCTTCCCGTGGATTTTAAGCATGCTTTATTAGAAGGTCCTTGGTTTGTGTATGGACATCATCTGGCTATGATGAGATGGTCTTCAAATTTTAGAACTTTTAAGTCTGCAATCGATAGGATTGTTGTTTGGGTTAGGCTACCAGAGCTCCCACTTGAGTATTATGATGAGCAAATTTTATCCAATGTTGCTAGTAAATTAGGCAAGTTAATAAAAATTGATAAGATAACTGAACTAGTGCAAAGAGGTAGATTTGCTAGATTCTGTGTTGAAATTGATACTAATATTGCTCTGAAATCTGCAGTCCAAATAGGGTCTATTAGGCAGAAGATTGAATATGAGAGAATTAGTTTAATTTGTTTTCAATGTGGTAAAATTAATCAGAAAAAAGAAATGTGCCCATTGTTACAACCTGTTAATGTGGCTAATGTTGGATCCCAGTCTGGTATTGATGGTGCAGGTAACAAGGAGAATTGTGAGAACTTTGGACCTTGGATGTTGGTAATAGCCAGAAAGAAAAAATCCTCCATTATGAATGGGAAAGCAGATAATGCAAGAAAGATTGTAAATGAAAGAGTTCACAACTGTGATAGTATGGTTGGTTCAAATGGGAAGGTGCAAGTTTTCAATAAGCACAGAGGTACTGGTAACAATTTGTTTTCTTCTAAAGGGGATAGTGAAAAAGGACAATCAATTCAAGCCTTCCAAAGTTTGTCATATCATTCAGCTAGTGGTCAGAAGTCTGGTCAGGTCAAGAATACCAATGGTCCTGGTGGTGGTAATGGAAACAAGTTAATGCAATATGGCATTTTCAAACTCTTGAGAAAGAAAAATGTTAATGCCTTTTCAGTTATAGAAAATGAGAACTGCAATTCAGAAAATGTTAATGATATTAATGATGATAATTTTTTAACTCCCATGATTGACATTCATAAGGCTAATAATAAAGATATCAATGGTAATAATGAAGCAGTTACATTTGAGAAAAGTGGTGCTTATAAAGGGAAGGAAAAGTCTCAGATTACTCATTCTAATTCTAAGCAAGATGAGCAGTCACTCAACACCCCTGAAAAGAGCTTCTCAAATGTTGTTTGTGGAGGAATGGTTGGTGGAAGATCTAATGGTGAAAAGAGCTCAAGAAGAGCTATTGGTAATGTAAAACAGCTTGGTAGAACTAATAATGGAGCAGGAAACAAGGATGGATCAAAAGTTTCAGATGATGGAGGAAGTAAATCAGCTACAAAGACAGTTGCTTTCAATTCTGCCGCAACTGGTTCATGTTCCAGATAAAGTGAATGTGAATGGAGTATTGTCTCACATTCAGAAAACTTTAAGCCCAATCCAGATTTTTCCTTCCAAATGGCTCACACGGACCCCGCCGAGTTCCTAAAGGAAGGGATAGAAGTTCCAGATTGCATGTTAAAGATGTGGCAAGAGGCAACAGTGCTCGAAGCAGTATTCCCTCAATTAGTGGAGACCCCGGCTGTCATAAGAAGCTCAAAAGGTCTGTTGAATTTCGAAATGTTATTCACAGCAAGATTGGATTTGGAGTAGGGAATGCAGAGAGTGTTCATGACAAGGTTCAACCCATTGGTGCAGTTGAATAAAGAGATGGTGGAGATGGAGAAAGTGGCTCCCTCCAATAGCTCTAGTGGAGGTACTTGTCCTTTCTCATTGATGTCAAATTTTAATATGAAGATCCTTACATGGAATTGTAGAGGTCTTGGAAGACCTTCTTTTAAAAGAGTGATGAAGCAACTTATTATTAAGAAACACAAGCCTAGTATAATTGCTTTTCTTGAAACTAGATCCATTGCAGAGCATGCTTCTGAAATTGTCAAGCAACTCGATTTCAATAAATCTATCATTGTGGAACCATGTAGTTTTTCTGGGGGTTTGTGTTTACTTTGGAATGAGGAGGATATAGAGATTCAAGCTACTAAGAACTCAAGATGGGTTGTTCATGCAGTGGTCACTGCCAAATTTCAGAAGCCTTGGATTTTGTCGCCTGTCTATGCAAGCACTAAAAAATCCAAGAGGAAGAGAGTCTGGGATGAGATGAAAGGTATAGCTGAACTGAACAACACTGATTGGATGGTTATGGGGGATCTAAATACTATGTCTAGTATGCACAAAAAGGTTGGTTGTAGAAATCTTACTACTAATAAGATGGAGGAACTGAAGAATGTTATGAACCATTGTGGACTCATTAATATGGGGGCTCATGGACCTAACTGGACTTGGAATAATCGAAGAACTGGAATGGAAAATATCAAGGAAAGGCTTGATAGGGTTATTGCTAACCCCAATTGGTGCAGCCATTTCCCGAATGCTCAAGTACTACATCTCCCTTATTATGATTCTGACCATAGAGTTATTTTAATAGATTTAGAACCCATGAGAATTTTTAAGCCAAGACCATATAGACTTGAGGAAATATGGACTAAGGACAAGAGGTTCAATGAGGTTGTCAAAAATGCCTGGAATTCTAATATGTTTTTGAACACTCAACAATAGTTTTTTCATTCCGTTGATAAATTTCAAAAGGATTCTAAAACATGGAATAAAAAAAGTGTTTAGGAATTTGAATGCTAACATTGAAAAGGCTTTGCAGGATTTGAGCCAGGCTCAGAGTAACTTTGATAACAACCCATCTGACGAAAATAAAGTTTATATGACTAATTGTTTGTGTGCTTATTTAAACTTTCTCAGGATGGAGGAAATTTTCTTGAAGCAGAAATCTAGAGTTAGTTTGTTAATCGAAGGGGACCTGAACATGAATTTTTTTCATTCTTCTACTCTGGTTAGGAGAAATAGGAATATGTTAGTTAGGCTGTTGGATAATAATGGTAGATGGCTTGATAATATTGATGAAATTGAAAACCATGTTGTTGAGCATTTTGCAAGTTTATTTTCTTCCTCTATGAATGAAAGTGATAGTGTTTATGTTGAAAGATTGTTACCTACGGCTGTTTCCGACAATGATAACTCTAGACTCATATGTCCAGTTTCTACTAAAAAGATTAGAATTGCTATGAGACAACTGCGTTCCCATAAGACCCCGGGACCAGATGGTCTTTAAGGATTCTTCTTCTCTAAGTACTAGGATTATGTTGGTGATCATAGTGTGGTTCAACTTGTTAAAGATTTCTTTCTCAATGGACAACTAGACTCTAGATTGAATAAGACCTGCATTTCCCTGATTCCTAAGAAATTTGTCCTAGCTCTATCAAGGATTATAGGCTAATAAGCCTGTGTAGTTTTTCCATGAAAATTATAACAAAAATTATTGCAAACAGATTACGGCCAGTGTTTGATAAAATAATATCTCCAAATCAGCATGCTTTTGTCTCGGGTAAATCTATCTTTGATTCTACTGTGATATGTAATGAAATAATACATTCCTTTAAGAATAAGAAATGGGAAAAGGGTTGGATGGCTTTGAAATTTTTGGAGAAAATATTGCTTATTTTAATGTCTAACTTACATCATCAATGTTACACAAGAAATTGGACGGGAGCCGAGCAACAAGCTACGCTCCAATCCCTTTTTAAATGACAACTCCTAGCCTATAGAATAGGAAGTCTCCCACTTTGACATTCGCATCATGACTAGCGATATAATTTCATAATCTTTTCAGGAAATCTGTAGTATCTTCACCTAACTCCCCCAAAGTAGTGAAAGCGAGGACTCCAAAACCAAACCGCTGAGCAGTACACTTCTCCAAATATTTGTTATGTTTCCGAGATACAGCGTTACCAATTGCTTGGCCAGGCACAAATCTTCCTAAACCACCCCCAATAAAAGGGGAGACACCCGTTACATCCAAACATACATCACAGCCATTAATCCAATTATAGACCAAAAGATCAGCCGGTCTCAAAGATAGGCCATTATTAGAAATGAATCCCAAATCAACCTCTTTCCTAGCTGGCACTCCAGCATGATAACACATGTCAGCGAAGGTGTCACACACTAGATCATGCCTGAACTTAAGACTAACTTCATGAAAGGCATGGTCACCAAAGATATCCATCTCCCTATCGCAGCTGGGACATATCCCCCTTCTTCAAAAAGTGGAATCCCAATTCTATAACGAAGTACTGCACAAAATTGTCTAGGAACAATTCTATGATTAAGTCCTTCTATGGGGATAGCAAACAAGTAATCTTGCGTGTGCTGGGTTTTGCTACAATGCCAAAACGCATTATCACACTCAGACATGTTATACCGAGAGGGTAACTCTTTCGTCACAGCATCAAAGTATTTAACCGCCAAGGAACTCATGGAGTGGGGGCGATGTCATCAATGCAAAGTGGAGAAATAGTAGTACCACTAACCTGGTTATGGGTATGCAAAGCAAGCTCGAAATTGGGCTTAAACCAACCAAACCGACATCACGTAAAATCATGTGTTGTTGGGCTTGAGTTTGTATGATGGACGCCAAATAACAATATTTCATCGTATCTTCCATCGTGTACACACCTAAACCACCATGTTTGATTCGGAGAGTCGATAGTATCTGTTGGAGAAAACCGTAACCAAGGCCATCACCTGCAATGTGATGTCGTAGAAACTGATTTAGATGACTATCAAACAATTTTTGCGCAACACATAAATGTTCAGGCTTGGTAGTTCTCATGGAGAAGTACAAGCGAGACACTCCACTACAGTTCCTAAGAAGAAACAGTTCGCATTGCGGGTCTTTAAGTTTAGTAATAGCATCCATCAAATCAATTGTCTTATGTGCCATGTTAACGACCATGTCACTACAGAAGCGGGGATTCAGACTAACAGGACCACCCAAAAGTTTCACACCTTTAACTGGTCTGCAAATATCCGAGGGAAATATACCGTCTGTTAAACCCCTACTATCAACAATCGGCCAAAAAAGTTCGATTTTGGAGACATTTAAATGTAACCCCAAAGGAGCACCATCCTGTTGAATAATATGTAAAGCTTTTACAACCATCAAAGTGTCTTCAATTAGAGTGCCATCATCTAGGTACCAAGCCTGGAGGTCCAACACACACTGCATCACAATCTTGTGAATCAAGGGGTGTAAAACCAAAGAAAATAACAAAGGACCGAGAGGATCGCCTTATTGTATCCCCTTAGAAGATGCGAGAGTTTTATCCATATAATATAATTTAGCTGGCTTAGCATAACAAAACTCTACCCACCTGGAGATCGAGGGGCATTGCTTCCTGACTTCACACAACATTGAAGTGCGGTACACCATATTAAAAGTGTTTGAAAAATCCACCAGAAGCATCGACTTGGAGCTAGAATTACCATGCACCTCTACCAATCTATTAACTGAATGAAGTATAGCTTCACCTCCACATTTCACCCCCACACCAAACTGATAATCGCTCAAGTAAGCATCAATTTCTCCCCCTACGTGAGAAGCCGCAACCTTAGAGACTAAACGTCTCCATATGGTGCCTACGACAATTGGACGAATGCCTACACCTGCTTTCACCAAAGGAGTAAGAGGAGCTAACGCTATGAATTCTCCAAGGTCAGGCGTGCATTTCCCTGCCAACTAAAGGTTAACGATGGCAATAATGGATGTGATTAGCTATTCCGAGACCGTCGCTGCAGAACCGCTAAGTTCATCAACAAGATGTTGAGCATGCAAACCATCTCTTTCGCATGAGGTGCCCTTTGGAAAACTCTTATTTTTGACCAAAACTAAATCCCTGGAAGCAACAAAGGCCTCCTGAGTTAATGAATCAGATGGAATCGAAGGGGTGGTGGTGGTGGTGGTGCAAAGGGATGTTTGAAGTGCAACTCTCTCAAAGTTTCTTCGCTGGACGGAGCAACACCATTGGACGTTAAGGTTCGAATGACTGCTTGTAAAACCACAAGACAGCTTCTTACGGTAAAGTCGCAGGTTGGTTGCATCCTGATTAGTGGGATGTTTCCTTTTTTCTTTGCATCTCAGCTCATCAAGTTCGTCCTGTTCATCCAACACCCTCTGGATTAAAGTGACGCAACCATTGGTTTCACCCCAGCGATTTAAGGCAGCATTAATGGAAGCCACCTGCAATTTCTTTCGATTACTCGACTGTTCTTCCAAACTATTCTTCGAAAAATAAGTGCGGAGAGTGCAGATTGGGAACAGCTAAAGATGTATCCAAAACGAAATATCTCCAGGGCATCGAATAACTTTTTGGATAGTTGCATTGAAGTTCCTTGCAAAGTGCAGCTTACACTTAGCATGGACGCTAGAAACCGTAGATATTTGCCTCTGAAGAACCTTGTCTAATAAATCCAGGGAAAGGCACAATGATGGATTTTCTGGCGTAGCATAGATGAAAATAGAGGGAAGCTCGGGGAAACTAAGGACATGAATCAAGAAGTCTATAACAGCACCATTCAAAGGACTGAGAATTACCTCCCCCTGATGTTTTCAATGTTTCCGCCAAGCCTGTAGCTGCATGCATTCCATGCAAAGGCACATTTTCAAACACAGCAGCACTTCCTCCCAATCTTTATAAACCCCAGCGTTGCTGCCCATGAGTTGTCGGCATTTGGATTTACGATCTTCATCTGGATAATGTTTGTCATGAAGGTGTTTCATCAATGAAGTGCGAACATAGCCTCTACCTCCAATCCCGTTTTTACAACCATCAAATCCACGAAAAGGACATTGATAGAAAACCCCTTGAGAATCTGTGGTAGACTCAGAATCAGTTGAGGAAGGGCCGAAAATCTTCAAGGTTTCCCATGTGGTAGACATCAGAGAAAACCCATGTATTCACCAAAACCATAATGGAGAAGAAAAAGGCCAGAAGAAGACGCAAAAACCCTAGGCTAGGAGGTAAAACTGAAGCTGTAAAACAGTCAAGGAAGATGAGCATGACTGCTAGATTAGAGGTTTGAGAGAAAATGGATTAATCAAATGAAATCCAATTCCGTCTCAAGAGAACTCCCAAATCGTAAAAATTCGCCTCTCCGTGAAAAACGGCCTCAGGAAGGATATGAATGCTTTGAAATTAAATTTTGATAAGGCTTATGATAGGGTCAATTGGCAGTTTCTTGTTAAGGTTATGAAAAGTCTTGGTTTTGCTGGTACTTTTGTTAATTGGATTAGGAGTTGCATTAACACCGTGTCTTTTCAGGTCCTGATATTGGCTCTCCTAGTAAGAGATTCAGTCCTTTTAATGGTTTAAGACAAGGGGATCCTCTGTCCCCCTTTCTATTTATCATATGCCTAGAAGCTCTATCTAGACTCATCAATGAGGGAATAAGAGTGAGAGAAATTACTGGTATTTCTGTGGCAAGGGGTTCTCCTGTGATTTCTTACTCTTTGTATGAAGATGATTGCATTATTTTCCTCAAATCTAGTTATAAGAATGCTTGTAATCTTAGAATTATTTTGGACAAGTTTTGTAGGTGGTCTGGTCAGAGAATAAGTGATGCCAAATCCACTTTGCTCACTTCTGCAAACTTGGGGAGAAGTTTTTCCAGAGGTATGCAAACTTCACTTAAGGTTCAGGTCACACAAGATCCAGGTAAGTATCTTGGTATTCTGCTTCAATGGGGTAGGATAAATATCAATACTTTCAATAATATGGCTGAAAAGTTAGCTAATAGAATGCAAGGTTAGAAAAGTAAGAATTTGAATATGGCTGGTAGGTCAACTTTAATTAAATCGGTTCTTGACTCTGTTTCAAATCACATGATGTCAATGCTCAAACTTCCCAAAGGTCTTTTAACTAGGTTGAACAAGTATAAAAAGAATTTTCTTTGGGGAGGTAACAAGGACAAAAGACCCATATTTAAGTTGAAATGGGAGAAAGTTTGTTGCCCTGTTGAGTATAGTAGTTTTGGTATTAGAGACCTAGAGCTTAATAACTTAGCTTTGCTGGCTAAAATGGCTTGAAGAGTTTCGGCTAATCCTGAGTCAGGGGTTTCCTCTCTTCTCAAGGCCAAGTATTTCCCAGATACAGACTTCTGGTCTTGCAGTACTAAGAATAAGTGGTCTTCAAGTTGGAGAAGTATCTTAGTGGAAGAGATGTTGTTAGAGATTGTATTAGATGGAATATATGAGATGGTAACTTTGTTGACTTATGGAATGACCCTTGGCTGTATAATCAACCCATTTCTGCTATTGTAAATGAGAATAATATGAATTTGCCAAATCTTAAGGTTCGAGATATTATAAACATGCAGGATAGATGTTGGAATTTAGATCAAATCGATGCTTTGATATCTGAACAGGTAGCAGAGGATATTAAGGCTACACCTATTGGAGGAGGCGGGGAGATCACATACCAACTTGGGTGGTATGAAAGTAAAAGTGTTGCAGTCACGGTAAAGGAGGCTTACAACTATCTTATCTCCAAACGGTAGTTGGGAATTTCTGAACCCAATTCGGATTAGAGATTCTTCTTGAAGTTAAAGTGTCCACATAAAATTAAACATTTCTTACGGCTATTATGTCATAATAGACTTAGCCTTAATGAATCTTTGTATATGAAACATATTGGAAATCATCCAGGTTGTGTGTTATGTGATAGATATTTTAGACTCTTCACCATTTGTTCTTCTGTTGCAGCGCGGTAGGTCCCTTATGGAGAATGGTGTAATGCTGGCTTGGGTTTGAACCGGTTGCTGATCACATTTCTCCTACAATCCTTAAGAATTGGTGTAACTTTGAAGGATATGAGGTATTAAGTGGAAGCATATAATGCCTTTTATTTTGTGGTCAATTTGGAGAGGAAGAAATTATTAGATTTTTAGGAAGATTGTTTTTCAGCCAAATAGGGTGCTCGCCAAAGCTCTGAAGGAGGCTAGGGAGTTCATTGGTGTTACACATCAGATGATACAGAGACAAAACAAAATTGTTGAAGTGTCGGTCCCTTGGATATACCCTAAACAAGATCATGCTAAACTGAATTATGATGGTGCTTCAAACCAACAAGGTCTTGCAGGTATAAGATGGGTACTACGTGGTGATCAAGGTGGTTTTTATGCTTGCTATGCTAATCATATCTTTAAGAATGATAACAATATGGCAGAGATTTGGACTATAAGAAATGAATTGTTGCTTGAGAAATAAATTGGAATCAAGAAGTTGGAAGTTGAAAGCGATTCGATTTACGCTATCCAACTGTGCAAGAAGGAGGTTCAAGTTCCATGGAGATTACATGCTTTGATTGAAGATATCCATATCCTAAAAATGAATTTTGATTCTATTACCTTTCAATAGAGATATAGAGAGGCGAATTCGGTGGATGATTGCTTAACTAAAGGTGGAGCAGCAAGGGAGTTTGAAGGAACTTGGGTTACTCAACCCCCTGAGGCTGTTAGACAGTTTATCAATGCTGATCTTGCAGGAAGAACTGTAATGAGAGAAGTGAGAGTTGTTGCTTAGTTTTTGTGGTCTCTGGCCAGTCTGGCAAAAAAAAAAAAAACTTTCATATTAATTATTAACTTATGTCTCAGTCTACAATTAGCTTCTTGAATCAAATCCAGCTGCAAGACTGGTGACATGTTTCTTATTTGGAAATGTCAATTTTTTTTTTTTTTTTGCTAGTTTCGATAAATGAAAAGTTAAATGTTATGAGTTTATTAATCTACTCATGAAGGAACCACTTCTCTCTCTTTTAACATAAAAGGTGGCCAATTCTCTCTCCATTTTTCTCCAATATCAAATAACTGGGACCATGGACTAATTAGGAAAAAATATGAAAAAGTGGGAACAATGATTAGTTTTCTTAATCTTTGTGCAAACCTAAGAAGTCTACTTTTTAAAAACGGAGGGAGTACTTACTAAATAGTTCGACGTAAAATATGTCTTTGCAAAATATGTTAGGAATACTATGTAGGAATGAGGCAATAAAAGAAGCAAAAACATGATTTAAATAATTTGGAGTTTATTTTTGTCGTTTGATATTTTGTGGGCATTATGGAGGGAGAGGAATGACAGACTTTACAACAATGTCTTTATAAGTTCTAAGCAAATCAGTATAGCAGTGTGTGTTGTTTAATTGGTTTGTAGATATTGATATGTTAGCAGATTTCAGTTTTTTTTTGGAAGTTAAATGATTTCTTTTACAAATTCTCACTTATATGTCTCTAGTCACCACATAAAGTAGGCACAGGTCATACTGATGGCATAGTTCACACCATGTATCTACCATTAAGCTAATTATGAGCAGCCTTGTTAGCAGATCGGTCGGTCTATACAAAAAAGGAGAGATTGAAATTTAAAAACTAGGTTTTTTAATATCTTGATACTCCGAGGAGGTTCGCAAATCTCCCATGAAAAATCTTTCAGTTGATTTGTTTCGGAATAGTTTTCTCAGTATCGCTCTCAATAATGATTCGATCCTGTTTTTTCTCCTGGACAAATTTTAAGACATCCCGTAATGATTTGCATAATTCAGTTTATCAAACTCTCATATGTAATTGAGATGTTGTGATTGATACATTCATATAACTCTTATTCCTTGTTACTATCCGGGATCAACACTCTTTCTACAAAATTACCTTTTATGTTAATATAAATAAGTAATAGTATAATTTATTTTTAAGTATTGTATGAAATTAGAAGCAGAGAGAAGAGAATAGTAGTACTATCACGAAAAGGTCGAATGTGTAATTGGAACCGTGAAACATACACACCGAATTTTGTTATGTAGTCGACAATCAACATACTAACATCATATAGGTAGACGGACTTAGGTGGGTTAAAAAAAAATCTTTCCCAAAATAAAATATTAAATAAGCTTACAAATTTTTAGGACAAAAACGTTTAGTAAGAGGACACGAGGAGTTGACCTGCGCTGGAGTTTCAGTTAGCCCCGTATTAAGTCCGTCTTTGTCACATGGCATTTATAAATGTTAGTGACAAGTCTTTTTCCTTCTAATCCTTGATCAGAGGGATCTAGTTTACTAGCTAGGTCGGCATGGTTCAACCTTAACAAATGGATGAGGGAGCGATTAGTAGGTCCTATATAAATGTAATACCCCGATTTCGGCAGTGGTTCACCAATTGAATGAAATATAGGTAATGGTTTGTTCTTTCCTAACATCGAGGCCTTTTCAACACAATTAGCTCCAGAGTTGGCAGCAAACTCTGCAGTTAAGCGTGCTCGAGCGGGAATAATCCAGGGATGGGTGACCTCCTGGGATGTTTTTGCTGGATTACCGCATCGATGGTCGTTGAAAACCCCACATTGCCGGATAACCGCAGTAGTTAAGTGGGGACAATATTGGTTGAGGGTCAGGTCATCACAAATGGTATCAGAGCTGACGACGGGTCACCTGCAGAGGTGGGAAGGTACGATGGACGGGGTTGTTCCAGGTGCTTCTCTCATAAGAGGTAGGGAACGTCGGAGATCTGAGCTTGAAAATATATTCCAGAGCCGAGGATGGCTCCAATTTAAGGTGCTGGTATTGTAATACCCTGATTTCGGCAGTGGTTCACCGATGGAATGAAATATAGGTAATGTTTTGTCCTTTCCTAACACCGAGGCCTTTTCAGCACAATTGGCTCCAGAGTTGGCAGAAAACTCTGCAATTAAGCGTGCTCGAGCGAGAGTAATCCAGGGATGGGTGACCTCCCAGGAAGTTTCTGCTGGATTATCGCAGTGATGACCATTGAAAACCCTACACTGTAGGATAACCGCAGTGGCTAAGTAGGGACAATATCGGTGGAGGATCGGGTCATTACAATAAAGAAGTTACTTGGAAGATTTGTTACCTATGTCGATGTTTATTTTTTGGTGGGTTAAAATTGACAAAACAGTGCCAAGAAGGCGCCAAATCCAAGAGCGGAGCCAGGTTTATAGGAATGAATATAGTGCAAAAAAAATAAAAATACCTAGCGATATTAACGGATGCAAAATCGGATTAGGAGACAATTTTATTTCCAAAAGGATGCATATGATCATCACCTTGAAGATCCCATACTTTTTGATGAAATTGACCTGCGCTTTTCTCAGGTTTTGTAGAAATGATCAATCCTCATGTCCTTGGTAGTTTTTTAAAACTTATTTTATGATTTATATATTTATTTTGACAAAAACACTAAATGTAGACTACAAATAATAGTCCAAATTGAGTCCAAGGCTTTATTTTTGGTTTATGGTTGTTCAGCAGGGACCCACAGTTTCCTAAATAATCCACCTTCTTAGATTTAGGGTTTATATAGATGCATGCCACATCAAGATATTCATTTAGACATCCCTTTTTGGCCCATTTCTGAGAGAATCGTTTTCATATACTGATGATTAGGGTTTTTTTAGTTATCATTTTTTGAAAGAAAACTCAACTTTTACATAAAACTAACTTTTGTCTAGCAAAGATGCATGCATCCTAATTAAATTAAGAGGTGTTATACACCACACCCGTGTATACATATTTGTTCAACCAAACTTGACCAACCCGTCGGGTGGTTTCTTACGCACTCTATCTTATAGGAAACCATACAAGAATTAAATGAATGACAAAACTCTAATATGGTAAATGAGGATTGGGATCCTCTTTCCTACTACTGGAAAACATTTGAGAAATAGTTTCATCCACCCTTAATATTATTTTCTACAAGGAGTTTCTTACACTGCAGTTATTGCGCACATTGCAACTCTCCAATACCGTTAAAGGCTCAGCTTGGTCAATGTCACTCGCGGTTGTTGAGATAGTTAAAGGCTCAGCTTGGTCAATGTCACTCGCGGTTGTTGAGATAGCTTTGGAAGTTAATAACTCTCCTACATTATTATGAATAGCAATACCCATACCAGTTGAGTTATTATTTGGAAATATAAATGGATCAAAAGTGATGAAAATTCAACCTACAAGAGAAAGAGACCAACGCATATGCTGACCAAGGGTTCTAGAAGGAGGAGCATGAACAAAATGACTTAATATAATGTCTATGTGATATGCAGTACAAATGTTAAAAAAAATGCATTAAATATTGGTAACGAGATTAGGTCTAGTATGTTGAAAAACCAAAGAGCATCGAATTTTCCATATAAGCCATATTGTAACCACCACCAAATAGCCAGGGGAGCCATCTTGATAATGAAATTGGGTTCTGCTTATTAAAACATGAAATAAACCAATTTGGTAACGTGTTTATTAAATATAAATAGTATAAAATATATTTTGAAGTAGGAAATCAAACAACATACAATGGATAAAAAGATGAAGAGTAGTTTCAGTTGATTCACTACAAATATGACTGAGTATAGCCCGTCGTTGGGAATATTTGGACACCACTGTAGCAATTCTGAGGGGATTTATGACATATTTTTCATAAGAATAAAAACAGTTTGTATGGGAGCTTTATATGCCAAAGTTTAAGCCAAATTCTTTTAGAGAAAAGTCTGTTGATATGGATTGCTTGTTGATGTTGCAGTATAAGGTGATTATATGTAGAACTTACAAAAAAATGTCCTAGCATGGTGAGAGACCATTTTAATAAATCTGTAGTTTGCAGAAACAACCATATATATTTGTTGAATATGCTAAATATGCTCATGCGAAAAATAATGATGAAGTTGTTCAAGCTTTCGGTTACAATGATTAGTAAAATAAGAAAGAGTGGTTGGAGGAGGTTGTGTACCCTGATTTGCTGGACCAAGATCTAAGGTGCATAACCAATTATGCTTCCAAGGATTAATGGAATTGAATTCACCCAAAATCAAAATGTAATGTTATCTAACGATCTGCGGACCTTTAAGTATACTCCTTCGTATCTAAGTACCATTAGTGGGCAATTCATCAAAGAAGAAGTTTTTGCCTTTAATTCTCTTCTACCAATTGAGAAGAAAGACTTTCTAAAACTGACACATATAATTGGCTGCCCACTAATTCACCAAAAAGGGTTAACATAACAACAGGAAATGTTAAAGTTGAGACAAATAACATGCGCCATATCTAAGACAATGAATTCAGACCTTTGATCATTCCTCTCCATTTTGTTACCAATCCCAATATTAGAGTCATTCTCATATTCACCATTTAGATTATGCCACATCTTGTCCAAAATCTGGACCAATCCCTGTCAGTTATCAATCCTTTTAATTAAGAGTTACATTGTCTTCGACTCTATAACCTGTTGAGATGCCAAAAACATAATTCAAAAGCAAAACTAAGTTTATTCAAAAAGAATAAGTAAACTTTCATGTTTCTAACTTTCTACAAGTAACATCCAAACAGGCTATGAGTCTTTGTCTCAGGGTGTTTGGATTCTAGATATGTCCATGTTCACTCAGTAGTCAATCGTCTGAATTCCTACCTTTTTTCTTCTTCAATTTTGATCAACAATGAATTCTACTAGCCACCCTTGCTCCTTTCTCAACACTTTCATTTTTCTCGGTGGTACTCAAATACAGTATAGTACCCACAATGCACCTTTCACATAGCCAATCCACTCTAGACTTTGACCCGTAATAACAACAACAGTGAAAGGTCAAATCATAATGTTCCAATTTACACCACCAATTCAAACACTGTTTGACCTGTCCTCCCATACAATCCTCATCCTCACATATAAACCGTCAAATCAATTCAAATTTTCCTTCATCTCATCTCTCTGTTATATGCTAACGGTTTAGATCTAAGGATGACAAATAAGGATGACTGTTACGTTGAAAAATATACTTTTCTCCCTCCATAAATGAAAAAAGATTCATTTTCCTTTACAAAATATTTCTTCTTCTTCTCATAATGTCTTATATGACTGGTATGGTAATTCAAACGTTCAATCGTCATCCACCTCTAATGGCGACTTCATTCAACATAGTACGACACAATTATTCTTCTTATCCACCTTTAAATCAACTACTCCATCAAACTTCCATCATTTGATTTAACATCTGATTTTTTATTAAAGTTTGCCAAAAAACGAATTAAAAGTGAAGATGGATCTCCATCACTGTTGATCCATTTATGTGTCCAAATAATAACTCAACTGGTATAGGTATTACTATTCGAAATAATGTAGGAAAGTTCTTTAACTTACAAAGTTATCTCAACAACCACGAGTGACATTGACCAAGCCGAGCCTTTTTAACAGAGAGTTTATAATGTGCGCAATAACTGCATTGTGATAAACTCCTTGTACAAAATGATATTAAGGGTGGATGAAGTTGTTTTCCAGTTGTAGGAAAGAAGATCCCAATCCCCATTTCCCATATTATAGCTTTGTCATTCTTTTAATTCTTATGTGGTTTCCTATAAGATAGAGTGCGTGATAAACCAGCCGACAAGTTGGTCAAGTTTGGTTGAACAAATATGTATACACGGGTGTGGTGTATAACACCTCCTAATATAAGTAGGAGGCATTCATCTTTTGCTCGACAGAAGCTACTTTTACGTAAATGTTGAGTTTTCTTTCAAAAAATGTTAATAATAAAAAAATAATTAATCATCAGCATATGAAAAACAATTCTCTTAGAGGTGGACCAAAAAGGGCAGTCTAGATGAAGATCGTGATGTGGCATGCATCCATCTAAACCCTAGATCTAAGAGCTTCTCCAATGGTTGATGTATGTGCGCTTGGTATGTATCATGATTAAGACATCCTCTTGAAATAAAATTTCTATTTAAGGTTATAATTTCTTATACGTGAGGAGTATAAAATAAACATTTCCAACCCAAGAATTATAAATCTTTTCCATTGCGTATGTGTCATTTAATGATTGATTAAGATCATTTCTATATTTATTATTGCATTGATTTTATGGAAAAATGATGAGTTGGATGGGAAGACGTTGTCTAAGTGAATGTCTAGTTTTAGACATTGGCTTTGACATCCTTTACCAAAATTAGGCCACCTTATCTATACTTTGGTTTAAGAAGCCAGGGTCGGAGAAGGTTTTTAAAAAATACGAATGTATATCCTACATGGATTTAGACATTTTCCTTCACATACACTCCACTCCGTTGGAGAAGCTCTAAAATGGTGAATTATTTTGGGAAACTGTGGGTCCCTGCTGAACAACCATAAACCAAAAATAAAGCATTGGATTCATTTTGGACTGTTCTTTTTTAGTCTACATTTGGTGTTTTCGTAAAAAAAAATATAAAAAAAATCCATATACATTGAGCCAGCTTTCTTCTAGGCTGCCACAAGAGTTACTAAATTCTATATGTCCAAGTAATTAACTACACAATATCATTTTATTAGGAAATATTTTTTGAAGTGCTAGTTTGGCCAACGATTCAGTTAAATCATAAAATAAGTTCTGAAAAACTACCACGGACACGAGGGTTGATCATTTCTACAAAACCTGAGAAAAGCGCAAGTCACTCTCACCAAAAAGTGTGAGATCTTCAAGGTGATGATCATATATGCGTCCTTTCGTTTGGATCCATCCCAACTGGCTTCCATGCCCAACTATAATAATTTTGGTATGTTTGGAAATAAAATGGTCTCACAAGCCCATTTTGCATTCCTTAACATGGGTAGGTAAAAAAATTATTCGGAACCCTCCTCATTCCTATAAACCTGGCGACGCTCTTAAATCTAGTGCCTTCTTTGCACTATTTTATCAATTTTAACCCCCCAAAAATAAACGTTCATAGGCAACAAATCATCCAAGTAACTTCTTTATATAAGACCTACTGATAGCTCCCTCTCCCATTTGTTAAGACTAAACCATGCCGACCTAGCTAGTAAACTGGATCCCTCCAACCAAAGATAAGAAGGAAAAAGGCTTGTCCCTAACATTTAAAAATCTCATGTGGCAAGGACGGACTTAACGTAGGGATAATTGAGACTCAAGCGCCGGTCAACTCCTCATGTCTATTGATTAAATTTTTTTGTCCCACAAAATTGTAAGCTTATTTAATCTTTTAGTTCGGGGAAGAATTTTCTTTAACCCACTTACGTCCGTCTACGCTATATGGTGTTAGTCTGTTGATTGTCGACTATATGACAAAATTTGGTGTGTATGTTTCATGGTTCCAATTATACATTTGACTTTTTGTTATAGTTATATTATTCTCTTCTCTCGGTTTCTAACCTCATATTACTTACAAATAAATTATATTATTACTTATTTATATTAACAGAAAGGACAAATTTTATATATAAAAGAAAGTGTTGAGCACCAATGGTAACAAGAAATAAGAGTTATAGGAATGTATCAATCACATCATCTCAATTACATATGAGAGTTTGATAAACTGAATTATGCAAATCATTACGGGATGTCTTAAAATTTGTCCAGGAGAAAAAACAGGATCGAATCATTATCGAGAGCGATACTGAGAAAACTATTCCAAAACAAATCAACTGAAAGATTTTTCATGGGAGATTTGCGAACCTCCTCGGAGTATCAAGATATTAAAAAACCTAGTTTTTAAATTTCAATCTCTCCTTTTTTGTATAGACCGACCGATCTGCTAACAAGGCTGCTCATAAATTAGCTTATTGGGCAAAGCTTAATGGTAGATACATGGTGTGAACTATGCCATCAGTATGACCTGTGCCTACTTTATGTGGTGACTAGAGACATATAAGTGAGAATTTGTAAAAGAAATCATTTAACTTCCAAAAAAAAAACTGAAAACTGCTAACATATCAATATCTACAAACCAATTAAACACGAACACTGCTATACTGATTTGCTTAGAACTTATAAAGACATTGTTGTAAAGTCTATCATTCCTCTCCCTCCATAATGCCCACAAAATATCAAACGACAAAAATAAACTCCAGATTATTTAAATCATGTTTTTGCTTCTTTTATTGCCTCATTCCTACATAGTATTCCTAACATATTTTGCTAAGACATATTTTACGTCGAACTATTTAGTAAGTACTCCCTCCGTTTTTAAAAAGTAGACTTCTTAGGTTTACACAAAGATTAAGAAAACTAATCATTGTTCCCACTTTTTCATATTTTTTTTCTAATTAGTCCTTGGTCCCAGTTATTTGATATTGGAGAAAAATGGAGAGAGAATTGGCCACCTTTTATGTTAAAAGAGAGAGAAGTGGTTCCTTCATGAGTAGATTAATAAACTCGTAACATTTAACTTTTCATTTATCGAAACTAGCCAAAAAATTTTTAATTTTTTTTGACATTTCCTAATAAGAAACATGTCTATTTTTTCTAGAAACAGAGAGAATAAGTTCAAAAACTATCTTCTGATGTAAGAACAGATATTCACTGGTTTTAGTAGGGTCACCACGGAGTAGTGCATCATTTTACTTATATTTTGATAATATTTACGGATACTCTTGAAATTTGTCCAAATTAATTGAATTGAACAAATGCCATTCATATGTTTTAATAATCGGTTGTGATGGTGTTAGATAAAAAATACTCGAATGATGCTCGAGCAGAAAAAATATCCATGATGATCCAAGGATAAGCTGGGTATCGAAATTCGGTTTCGTACAAAACCCAAATTCCAAATGACAAATTCAATCATACTATATATACCTCTTTTAGCTTAACTATTCCAAGGCATATATAAAAATTAACTGTAACTAGTAATG
Organism: Papaver atlanticum; assembly: GCA_023531105.1. Lineage (NCBI taxonomy): Eukaryota > Viridiplantae > Streptophyta > Magnoliopsida > Ranunculales > Papaveraceae > Papaver > Papaver atlanticum. The sequence continues at coordinate 8,936,705 of JAJJMB010008071.1, read as the reverse complement.
TTTTTTTCTTTTAAGAAACTGTAACTACCAATGTACCATCGAAAGAATTCTAAACCATCAGTTTCCGACCCTTTTGGAGTTATTTTGTACCTACATTTCCTCTTCATCTTCTTTAAATACTTCTTTGATTTTCTCATTTTCCCTGTCAACATTAATAATCAGTGCTAACAAAAAAAAAAAATCATGGTAAGAAGAGCTTAAATTTATATCCAGTTGCGAGATAATCTTATGATCATTTAAAGTTCACAATTTTCTTAATCATATATATACAAATTGATTCGTCTTCTTCTTCCGCATTTGTGAATTTACAGGGAACTTTCAACATTCTTTTCGTTTTGGGGGTTGTTATTTCAATCCATTTACACGTCGTAGCAGCGCAAGGAGTTTTCGACGTTACGGATCCGAAATATGGAGCAGTTGGTGATGGAAAAAAAGACGATACCCAGGTAAGTAATTCAGCTTTTATTTTCTGATCGAAGAATTTATGATAATAATATATATAAATGGTTATTTGATTAACGACTTATATTTGATAATCCAGGCATTTACGAAAGCGTGGGCTGATGCATGCGCAGCAACAACAGGGATACCAAAATTGGTCGTTCCTAAAGGAAAGACATTTTTCGTTGGACCAACTTCATTTATGGGTCCTTGCAAGGCCAAAAATGTCACCTTTGAGGTATGTAAAGACTGTTTAGTTGTGCATGGGACGAGATCAATGAGCTAATTCTTCTTCTTCTTATTATTTATTTTTTCTTTCTTTGGTCAAGCTTGGTGGAACAATTGTTGCACCCCAAAATCCCTCAGCATGGGATACTGCCAAGGGTGGTTCAGGAACATGGATCGTATTCAATGGTGTGACTGGTCTCCTAGTAAATGGAGGTGGTGTTTTCGATGGACGTGGTCAGGGCTGGTGGGAAAAGTCCTGCCATCAAAATAGGCATCTAAACGCACCAGGATGCACCAAGACACAACCAGCTGTAAGTATTCCATCGTTATATATATATATATATCAGACAGAATTTTCAGTGTTTTTTCCCCATAGAAGTTAATGCGCACTACACATCTCCTGGGATTGCAGGCGGTAAACTTCTGGGGGACAAACGGTGGTGCATTCAGAGACATCACGGTTACAAACAGTCCGATGTTTCATGTAACTCTCTTGAAACTAGAGGGTTTTGAAGTCTATAATGTCAAGATTAACTCCCCTGAAGATAGTCCCAATACCGATGGTATTCACACCCAGGATGTCAAACAGGTCACCATTGCTGACAGCCAGTTTAGGGGCGGTACGTAAACATACGTAGATGTGGATTCTTGGGATGCATATAAAAATGTCACACATTTTTTTTGTTTTCCAGAGACTTATAAACAACTTTTATCAGGTGACGACTGCGTCTCAATTGGAGACCGAAGTTCATTTGTCTATGTCCGCAACTGTCACTGCGGACCTGGACACGGAGTAAGGTTAGTACTGAGTATCGAAAAGAATATCTAGCTATTAGACATAGTTAAGAAATTATGAAAACGAAATCAATAATGCACGGTTGCCATACATATGCAGTATTGGAAGCTTAGGTAAGGGTGGAAAAAATGCGGACGTAGAGGAGATCCATGTTGAGAGAATTGAATTTGTCGGGACCATGTTCGGTGCTAGAATCAAGACTTACAAGGTATCGTCGAGGGAATTCATTTTTCTCAATATTTCTTTGTTGTGGCCTCTTTGATTAAAAATCTGACTTCTATATATAACTACTCTTGGTTCTTTAGGGTGGAAAAGGCTATTGTCGAAAGATTTCATATAAGAACAGCAATTTCACTAATGTGATGAATCCTATATTCATCGATCAATTCTACCTTGATGTAGGAGTGAGTGATACACCTAATGCGGTATGTAAAAATCCGAACAAACATACACTTCTAGCTATTTCCTTGTAAAATTGCATTTACTCCGGTGGCATTTAATGATATCGCGATTATTATTTTTGTACAGGTGAGCGCTGTGGGTATCAGCGACGTAACCTTCGAAGGTTTAACAGGAACAACCGACGTAAAAGTACCAGCAGCTATCACTTTGAAATGTAGTGAAGCGGTTCCTTGCACCGGTATTAAAATGAATAACATCAACTTAACACCCGCAGTACCTGGGACAAAGCTTACTACTAATTGTTCTAATGCCAAAGGAGCCATTCTTGGAAAAGTTGAACCAGCCGTAACTACTCTTATTAGTTCAGCATAAGGATATTGTGCTGTTGAATACCGCGCATCAAAGTCTAGCTATAAGAGTGTCAGCAAATTAAATAATTTGGTCCAACCTTCGAGTACTTGTAAGTCTTGGTATAATTAATCATTGATCGTATTTGATTATGACAAATTAAGTTTGTTTTTTCCCGTAATCTTCTTCGATCTCAATCAATTTTGACAAACGTAAATATATCTTCTATTTTTTATTTAATTTTTAATTTCTTTTTCAGAATATTATAAATCTTGAAGTTTATAGTGGCGTATTTTAGTCTATGTCATGCAAAGTCTACTTGTGCATCACCATATTTCTATATCTATATCTATATCCGAGTTTAATCGCATCACCTTTCAGTTTCGACCAGAAGTGGCAAGTTCAACACAACGAACAGATCCATTCAAATTCAGATTCAAACTCAATACTCATAACATTCAAGATAAAATGCTCTCGTCCCTACTCTTGTATAAAGAGTTAAAAGTTAAAAGAAAAAAAGTCTATGTTATACCAATGCCTAATTCATTATCTAAATCTAGAATTTTTGCAAAATTAGTTTGACCAACTTTGATCGTCAGAGTAACTTTTCAGATGAAACTCACTACAAGGTAATGTTATATGACTCTCATGAGTCGGATGACTTACTAATCCGTGTTTAAATCAGTATCCATGCTCCAAAAGTATTTATTTCTTTATTTTTGCTCGATATGCACCAAAAGTTTTTCAATCCGTGGCATTAAATTTTAATGTTCAGGCAGCAATGGTGGAGCTGAGCAAAATATGGAAAGCAAAACCAAATTTGTTTTACTTATCAACCGGCTCCCAAAATATATTAGAATATATTTTCACATGATTCTGATAAACTTTGTTTTTACTATCTCTGCACTATGATTTTTGTGCCTCATCTTATCTTGAATTATCTTACTCTTAGAACTTGGACCCATGTAGCATTTGGTTTTGTAACTAACCTCGAAGATAAATTTGTCCACATTGCTAAATTAAAGATATGAGAAATTTGTCAACATTTATAAATTTGTCAACATTGCTAAATTATTATATCAAGAACGGTTTCTTTGGAGAAATTTGAGTGTGGGTCGTGGTCATCAGCTGGTATGATAAATGATGATCGAGATGAAGCAGATTCTTCACATTATTTCGATCTTCCGTTAGAGTTGATAAGAAATTCAGCCAACGATGCAGAGGGACCAGTTAACGCTGCCTTTGTTTTCGAGGGAGAAATTAAGGGGGTGTTAAAGAACAGTTCGTCCACACGAGATCAACCACGGCTCTCTCAAGATTCACCATCTACTCGCCATGTTAGGTTTTCTACGTCGTCGCCTAACAATGCACCATCTACCTGCATCACACCTCGCCTAAGAAAGGCCAGGGAGGATTTTAATGCACTTTTGGAAGCTCAAGGAGTGTAACACTGACCTGACATTACCTTATGGTTTCAAACCAGAAGTGCCAAATTCAACGGAACGAATAAAAATCCATTCAAATTCAAATTTTGAATACTCACAATATTCAAGCTAGAATGTTCTTCTTCTCTACTTTTAGAAAGAATTGAAAACAAAGTGTTACATCATTCATTATTTACACTTCTCATCTCTGCTTAACTTTTCGGATAAACCCACTAACAAAAGTAACATGATCCTCGTGAGTCACAAGACTCCTTATCCGTGTTTAGATCACCATCCGTATTTGAATCCCTTGGCATTCAAATTTTTATGTTCAGACAGCAACGGTGCATGGAGCTGAGCCAAATACTTATTAACCGGCTCCCAAAACATATTAGAATATATTTTCACAGGAATCCCATGAATGTGGTCTCTTTTACTAGTTCTTATAGCGTGCATTCAGAAGTAATTTTTTGACTTCTAAAACCCGAAAAATAAGAAGTCAGTTTGGGTAGAGAATTCCAAAACGACTTGAAGTCGAAAAATTAACTTTTTGTGAAGCAAAATAGTTTTGCTTCTCACTTCTGCTTCTATTATCTAAACGCGCTATTAGTCTCTATATTATGATTTTTTTCCGCCTCTTCTTATCTTTGATCTTCTTCTACCAACCTAGAATAAAGATATCACTAAGAGGGTGTTGGGTACCAGAATCAGAAGTGTTTTTGCTTCTCTAAAGCAGAAGTCAATCCAAAAAATCAAAAACACAAAATTTTTGCTTCACAAAAAATATATTTTTTCACTTCTAAAAGTCATTCTATAATTTAACGCGTTTGGATACCAGAAGTGTTTCTGCTTCTCCAGAAGTCATTTTGCTTCTCAAAAAGTTGATTTTTTTACTTCTAGAAGTTATCTTGAAATTATATACTCGAACTAACTTCCGACTTTTCGCTTCAAAAAATCAAAAAACAACTTCTTGGTAAATATCCAAACAGCCTATCAACGTGATTTCGGACTTTTTTTACTCCTAAAAGTCAAAAAAACTGTATATATCCCTTTGGGATCCATGGATCCACCAGTTCACCTAAAAGGGTTAACAACCCCTTTAATTAGGACTTTTGTCTTAGACTCCCACGGATGTTTGTTTTTTTTAACCAAAGACTCCCAGGGGTGTTTGAATTCTGGCTCTATCTGTCCAGACTCCCTGCTACTTTCTTGATAGTTTCACTTTTTCCGTTGGTCCTCAAATACAGTGTAGTACCCACAAGGCCACAACGTACATTCACCGTAGCCAGGACTTTGGCCCGTAATCAGAAATGAACAACTGTAAAAAGTCAAAAAAGAATGTTTCACTTTACTTGACCATACCTCCCATACACCCATCATCCTTACCGTTTGACCGTTGGATCATTATACAAAACTTCATCTCTAAGCTATACTAACGGTTTAGATTTAAGGATGATAAATAAGGATGACTGTTACGGTGAAAAACATACTTTTCTCCCTCTATAAGCACATTTATAAATGGGATACCACTATTATTAGCGGGGGTGATACAAATTGAGTGATCCGACAGTCAGGATCTGTTAATATTTATTTATCCTACATGAAATGGTATCACCCCCAAATAATAATGGTATCCCTTTTATAAATCGTGCTCCATAAATGAAAAAAACATCATTTTCCGTTTTTCAAAATATTTTTTTCTTCTCATAATGTCTGGTATAGTAATTCAAACGTTCAATCGTCAGCCACCTCTAATGGCGACTTCAGTCAACATTGTACGACAGAGTCAAAATCAATTATTCTTCTTATCCACCTTTAAATCAACTACTCCATCAAACTTCCATCTACTTTTTCTATTTTATCATCAATTTTTCAAATCCTGGTTTTATTTGTTGATTTTCTGATTTTTTTTTTGTTATTCCATAATGGAGGAAGAAGAACAACCGATTGAGATCAGAGCTTTAAAATCATTAGGTTTAGGGTTCGATTTAACATCTGATTTTAGATTAAAGTTTGCTAAAAAAGGAATTAAAAGCGAAGATGATGGTATTGGTAGGTTGATTGTGCTTGATGAAGAAGATCAAAGAGATATTGTTCTTCCTGGTGGTAAAATTATATCTGGTTTATCTAGAGATATTAAATGTGATAAAGGTGATCGTATTAGGTTTAAATCAGATGTGGTTGAGTTTAATCAGGTAAATAAATTACTTCTTCTTCATGTATTTATTTTGCTTAATTTTTTTTTTTTAGTAGATTAGATTTTGCATATTCTGGCATAAACAAGGATTATGTTACCGGTAAATTTTGGTTTAATTGAACTCAAAATACTAAAATGAAATCTTCCAATTAGATAGTTGAAAGAACTAAGAGGTCCATATCATCACTGTGAAATTTAGATTTCTCAAATTATAAATGACTTTGTATAGATTAATGAGGGGAAAACAATAGAGAACTTGCAATTGTGCTGGAGTCAGCTTTCTATGGAAAGGGAAATGGGCATGGACAGTCGAAGATTATAGTTAACGCTCCTAAGATTTTCCCATGAGATGTCTTATCTCTCAGTCACGGCCTACACTCGGGAGGTCCTGCAGTTTTTGATCAATTGTTAAATTCGCTGTTGTGGTTCAATTAGTTAGAATCTGCAAATGCACTTTGTATGCGCGGCTGATAGTTTAACAGTTTAACTGATGCTTTGTTTTGGCCAATACGTATCAGAAACTCAGGCCACTGTACCAAAACAATTGCACATGGCATGTCATTGTATTTAACATGCAATGTTATTTGTGTCATTTATTACATGTTTTGATTGTTCAGTTGGTCTTTCTTTTCCTTTTATTCCCCTTGGTCTATTCAGGTTACACGCGTATTAATTTAGTTTGTGTTTGATATCTGATATCCGTTCTAGCCTGTGGTCCACTTTTAAAAAAGATTACTAGTTCCTTACTGCTGTTTTTGTTGGCAGATGTCAGAGTTACTTAATCAGAAGTCTACAGTGCAAGGAAAAATCCCTTCAGGGTATTTTAATTCTATTTTTGATTTTAGTGGTCTCTGGATGGCTGATGCCACAGACACTAAATATCTTGCCTTTGATGGTTACTTCATCTCACTGTACTATTTGCACCTAACGACATCTCCATTAGTGCTGCAAGAGAGAATAAAGAAGGCTGTTCCTTCTAACTGGGATCCTGCATCTCTCTCCAGGTAGTTATTATTCTCACATTTTTACTCTTTACACATTGAGTCGATGTTTCTGTCATTACCATGGGTCAGGAAGGAAGCTTTTTGAGCTGTTTCTTTTTTTAGAAAGATTTTAGTCTAACGGTCTAGCAGTTCAACATTGAAAAGCTGAATCTGTTCATTTAACCAGTGTTAATTGCAAACATTCTATATTACATGCAGGATTTAATTTGATTGAAAATCTAGCAGCCTAAATTTTACCTCATCTTTAACCATTGCTTATTTAAAGGGATCAAAGAGCTTTAAGAAAATATTGCAAAAGTATCAATTCTATTTATGTGTTAATGTTGATTTAGTTAACAGGTTCATCCGGACATTTGGGACTCACATAATTGTGGGATTGGCTATTGGAGGTCAAGATGTAGTGTGTGTCAGACAGAAACATGCTTCTTCAATTCCTCCTGCGGATCTTAAACAATATCTGGAGGACCTTGGAGATTCTTGGTTTTCAGACGGTGGAAGCACCTCTCCATTCCGAAGAACTGGAGATGCAAAAATAAAGGTAATTTTTTAACTGTAATCTGTAATCTTTTTCTTCTTTCTTCCCCATGCATGGTGAAAATTAATGCATGTTGTCCCTCCGTCCAGGTTCCGGAGGTGTTCCAGCGAGTTCTGCAGTCGAATAGGATGCAATTGAACAGAATTACAGAAACATCAAGCAAGGATGTAAGTCCAGATGCACCTAGCAAATTCTTGCCGGCTTATGGAAATGGGTTTAGCTTATTTTAGTGAATTAACTACAGGGACTCACTGTTGTTTGCTCAAAAAGAGGAGGGGATGCTTATTTACATACTCATCACAAGTGGCTCCAAACAGTGGCATCAAATCCTGACGCTATACTCTTTAAATTTGTACCTATTACGTCTCTTCTTTCTGGTATACCAGGCAGTGGCTATCTTAGTCATGCGATTAACTTGTACCTCCGCTGTAAGTTCTTTACTGTGGATTTGAAACGAATTAAAGTTACTTTATGTCTATCTGTATTCTGTTCCTTCCATGCTTAAATTATATTCTCCTTGGACTTATTTGAGCTGCTTAGCAACATGTTTATTATTTTGACAATGCAAACCAATTCAAACTAATATTCTCCTCTACCACTTGTAGCACGACTCATTTTCTGGATGTATCAATTCTGAATGTTCATTTATTTTCATGCGAAGTGCATTGTGTCTTCTTTTCTCTTTTGGCTATTAATATTCTAAATCATATTTGGCATTAGATAAACCTGATCCAAAGGATTTGCAATACTTCCTGGAGTTCCAAGTTCCAAGGCAGTGGGCACCTATGTTTAATGAGCTGCCTCTTGGGCACCAAAGGAGGGCCTCTTGTCCTTCTTTGCAGTTCAGTTTCATGGGATCAAAGCTTCATGTCAACTCTACGCAGGTACACTCTGTTTATTCTTGGATATATCCTATTTTAACCAAAATGCTCTTGGTTGTGCTGTACTTCTGTCTAAAACAATCCTGGTTGGTTAGTTGTGTTTTACTTAAGCGAGGTCTTTTATGAAGAGTTCCAAACAAAGTTTAGGCTCCAATAGAAGATCCAAAAACAATAGATTAGAAAAGGTGAACTAGGATGTAGTAGTTTTTTGGTATATCATTTCGTTTATTCATAGAACACTGATGGATCAGTAGAAGACTGTTTCAGCCCGACCTTAACATGCTTGTATAACCTGGCTCAGAGCTTGCTTTATATTAACCTGCTTGTTGTTACAGCGATCTGTCTATCCTGTGGTCAACTTATCCAACTCGCCCTTTCACATTTCATCCCTTTCTCATATTAAATGTTACTGTTGAGTTTCAAACTTCAGTCCTGTGTGCTTCCACGGCACCTGAAACCCATAATAATTGTTCTGAAACACAATAATGTTAATACTTGTACAAATACTGAGGTTAACGTTAAGTAAAATCGTTATATTTTGAGCATATTATTTAACGAGGGGTTAGCAGAGCTAGATTGGAGAAATTAAGCTTGGTCATATGGGTTAGAGTTGGGATGATTCATCTTAACCTGTCTACATTATCTCCTAGCCGATGCATATAGGAAAAATGGATCAAATTGTAATTGATTTACTACATATTCCAAATAAATGGTTAAACCGACAAAACTTAAGGTTTTATAAAGGTGGTTTACCGTTTTAAATCCTACTCCCGTAGATAAAGCTTTAAGTACAAATACCCGTTTGTTATTAAAATTAGTATTAATTTTATTTTATGTTAAATTGATGCTTTTAGCATGCTTCAGAAGGCAGGGTATTCGAAAATGGTTTTAGCATGCTTCATAAAGCAGGCTGTTCATATTTGAAGCTTTGTTAAGCATTGATGCCATCATCATAATAAAAGAGGGAGGTTCCATTGACATTGTTAAATTGACACTATCAACATTTTTTATGCTGAAGCTTTTTTAATATTCAAGTGAAAATAGTCGGAAGCTAACTGTTCATATTTAAGATCTTCTTGATGTGGTACACTCCCACAAAAAATTAGCGCATTTTCATGACATGTACCCTAACTATTTACCAGTTTGAAACTCAACTGTTCATTAGCAACAAGTGAAATCAAAACTAGCAGATGGTGGATACACACTACGAAATGCACTTATTTTTGGTGGGAGTGGAGCGCATAATGAGAAGAGCAACATACCAAAAGAATTAGATTCTAACTAGTTTTTATTTGAACCGCATAAAAAAACTAGGGTCGAATGTGTTGGATAGTGTCAATTTAACAATGTCCACGGAACCTCTTTCATATGTAAAGTATCATCACATGATAAGCAAAACATATATATGACTTATGGAGCCTCAGTAGGATCAATGTAGTTATTACTAATTTCAATAACATTACCTGGTAGGATCTTAGCAGATCACAATCATTTATATTTTAGGTTAAGAGCAGAATTTGTCGTGTATGACTTGTATTAATAAATATCTGGTGTCAATTCTAGGTCTCAAGCGGTAGGACTCCTGTGGTAGGTCTTCGTCTTTACCTAGAAGGGAAGACATGCAACCGCTTGGCCATACATGTACAGCACCTTTCGAACCTTCCAAGGTTACTTGAATCTTCATGGGATGGCCCCACTACGCTGAAACAATGTCAATGGCGAGGGTCTGATGAATCCAGTGTCCCATACTTAGAACCCATAAAATGGAAAAGATACTCCAACATTTGCACATCAGTCGTAAAACATGATCCAGGTTGGTCGCATGGAGAATCACCGGGTGTATTCATTGTCACTGGAGCTCAACTCATGACCAAGGGGAAATGGCCAAAACACATTCTTCATCTTCGTTTACTCTACACACATATCCCTGGTTTCAGCATCCAGAAAACAGAATGGGCAGTTGCACCGGCATCTTCACAAAAATCAAGTTTCCTCGCCAATTTCAGCACAACTTTTACGACTTCAGGTCCTTCAAAGGCAGCTCCTGCAGTAGCTATAAATTCCGGAGTGTATTCTGATGGCCCTCCAAGACCAGTTCACTCTCAAAAGCTTCTTAAATACGTTGAGACGTCAGAGGTAGTCCGGGGGCCACACGATATTCCCGGACACTGGATGGTAATTGCTGCTAAGCTGGTTACAGAAGGTGGCAAGATTGGTTTACTTGTAAAATTTGCGTTGCTTGATTACTCCAATCCCACGAGTGAATAGAAGAAAGTTTGATCCACATTGGATCTAACCTCCCCTTGAAGAGAAGTTTGGTTTCAAACTCCGGTTCGAATAGGAGTGTGTAAGTATTATGATCGATCAGTAATACTGTAAAGCTTATTATGGTTATATAAAGCTTTAGAAGTAAGAACAGTACAGAAATTTTAAGGCCCCCCCCCCCCTCTCTTTTTTTTTCTTTTCTTCTTTTTCCTCTCATTAAATTTAATACATATGTAAATTGAGAAGTTAGAGTTGTTTGGTCGGTGGTTTCAAATAATATATTTTCATTTAAGCTTATTATGGTTATATCATCTCTGACTGAGTATCAATTCCACTTGACTCCGAAATCTGAACATGACATGGGTTGCCTTAAAAGGTTATTCATATATCCTGGACTTCTTGTACATGTATGTTGAAAAAAACATCAACTTCATTCAAAGAAATTATTAGAAAAAACCATCCAACAGTCACCTGGACTGGATTGGATTCAATGTTGAATCAACCACTATTTTGTATCACACCTACTGGCTACTGTTGCCTTTGTTAGCATGTGGATATGCACAATTTGACAAGTTTTGCTACTGACATCTCTGTTAATGTCCCTTAATTTAATACTAAAACTAATACTCACAAACAAAAAACCAAAAATTGTTTAATAGTTTTTCCAAGTTCTCCCACTCTCCCACTAAAAACAAAACCACATGCTTCTCGTGTGTAGCACTTGACGTTCCACGAGTGCCATCCAAATTGATTTTCCCTACACGACTCTGGACTATGAAACTTGAATTCTTTATATAAAGAAGAAGCCAAACAAAAATATTGAGAGAAAGAAAAGATGGAGATAGTCACAGTATCACTTGTAGCAGTTGTGATCACTACTTTCTTATACTTAATTTTCAGAGATTCAAGTCCTAAAGGTTTGCCACCAGGTCCAAAACCATGGCCAATAGTTGGAAACCTTCTTCAACTTGGTGAGAAGCCTCATTCTCAGTTTGCTCAGCTCGCTGAAACCTATGGTGATCTCTTTACACTGAAACTAGGATCTGAAACAGTTGTTGTAGCTTCAACCCCATTAGCAGCTAGCGAGATTCTAAAGACGCACGACCGTGTTCTTTCTGGTCGTTACGTGTTTCAGAGTTTCCGCGTGAAAGAGCATGTGGAGAACTCTATTGTGTGGTCTGAATGTAATGATACATGGAAGAAACTGCGGAAAGTTTGTAGAACGGAACTTTTTACGCAGAAGATGATTGAAAGTCAAGCAGAAATTAGAGAAAGTAAGGCTATGGAAATGGTGGAGTTCTTGATGAGAAATCAAGGGAGTGAAGTGAAAATTGTTGAAGTTGTATTTGGGACGTTGGTGAATATATTTGGTAACTTGATATTTTCGCAAAATATTTTCAAGTTGGGTGATGAAAGTAGTGGAAGTGTAGAAATGAAAGAACATCTATGGAGAATGCTGGAATTGGGGAATTCGACGAATCCAGCTGATTATTTTCCATTTTTGGGTAGATTCGATTTGTTTGGACAAAGAAAAGATGTTGCTGATTGTCTGCAAGGGATTTATAGTGTTTGGGGTGCCATGCTCAAAGAAAGAAAAATAGCCAAGCAGCATAACAACAGCAAGAAGAATGATTTCGTCGAGATTTTGCTCGATTCCGGACTCGATGACCAACAAATCAATGCCTTGCTCATGGTAAGCTCAATTTTTTAGTGTAATTCATTTATTTTTCTGAGCTGGTAGATTCAATTAATATTAAAAACCAACTTATCGCAATATTCTACTGAAGAGGCATCTGCAATTCGTATTTTGTCTACTCTCGTAGACTGAATTGGTTATTTGACATCATTTTATGTTTCTTGGTCGTACAGGAAATATTTGGTGCGGGAACAGAGACAAGTGCATCTACAATAGAATGGGCCTTATCTGAGCTCACAAAAAACCCTGAAGTAACAGCCAATATGCGGTCGGAATTGCTATCTGTGGTAGGGAAGAGGCCGGTTAAAGAATCCGACATACCGAACATGCCTTATCTTCAAGCTTTTGTTAAAGAAACTCTACGGCTTCATCCAGCAACTCCGCTGCTGCTCCCTCGCCGAGCACTTGAGACGTGCAAAGTTTTGAACTATACGATCCCAAAAGAGTGTCAAATTATGGTGAACGCCTGGGGCATTGGTCGGGACCCAAAAAGGTGGACTGATCCATTGAAGTTTTTACCAGAGAGGTTCTTGAATTCGAGCATTGATTTCAAAGGGAACGACTTTGAGTTGATACCATTTGGTGCAGGGAGACGGATATGTCCTGGTGTACCCTTGGCAACTCAGTTTATTAGCCTTATTGTGCCTACTTTGGTACAAAATTTTGATTGGGGACTACCAAAAGGAATGGATCCTAGCCAACTGATCATGGAAGAGAAATTTGGGTTGACACTCCAAAAGGAACCACCTTTGTATATTGTTCCTAAAACTCGGGATTAAGCTCAATCAAGAATTCTTAAATTCACATGATTATGGATTTCTCGCTATTTTATTTGAAAATAAAATTAAAGAAAAAGAAGTACTTAAATATGATGCAATTAGAATATCTTTTCACTAGATAACGATAATATCTACTATCATGTTTACAATGTTGAAATTACATTTCACATAAGTTTCTTCAAGGTTGTTGGTAACCATAGACATGCCGCGAATTTATATTAAGAATGTCCATCATAGTTAAACACATGACCCAGAATAGCCTCTTGCTTGACCGATTCAAGTTTCCACCAACATCTCATTTTCACACTCAAATTTACTATGGTAGCTATATTTGTGGATACAAAATATCGCCTAACCAACGAGAACGCGAGACAATCATTTAGCAGCGTGATTTCAAAGGCGAAGGGCACAGGTTCATTACGTCACTGCTGCCATACGTGATGATGTCACAAGAGTCACACAAAATATGTGAGGGCAAACGCGATAACCATAAGTGCGATAGTATCGCCCTATTAGATACGAAATAAAGGATTTTATTAGCTGTCCTCCACTATGTAACCCCTATAAAAGGGACCAGAGGCCATTGTAAAAGAGAGAGATTTTTTTGAGGGTTTGTTTGAGAAATTGAAGAGAGAGAAAATTATTTGCTCTCCAAGTTAGGGTTTACTTGCATTTGTATGTGTAATAGTTCATTTCTTAATAACATTACTTAGAGTTTTATCCATCATGTCTTAGATCTATCTCATATTAATTATCACTTGGGTGTGACTATAGGATTTCGCGCTAGAAACAGCTCGGATGAGTAAGAGGGTTAATCCTCACCTGTGAAGTTTTAAAAATGGTATAAATCCATCACTTGTTTTGTTTTTAGAGATCCCAAGCTTTTATTTGACATTACCAAAACACCAGTAGCTGATTAAACAGATTTATTTCAAAGGATTTGATAATTTTTGAAGATGTTTACTATCTTAAAACTTAGATCTGAAAAAAAGTTTTGAGTTCTCTTGTATTTTCGAGTATTTCAAAAGCTTTTACAAATATCTAACAATACTTACGACTCTCACATCAGTTCTTCCAAAAGAATTACAAAACTTTGTCGAAATAAAGTAGCATTTCAGGGTATTTGTCGAAGTTCAGGCTTGAAAACTAAAGGATCTACCAATAAGAAAGAAACGGAAGGGAAGAATTGAAAGCGATGGCACCATCGGGAAAGCAACCAGGTCCAAAAATTACGCCGCAGCGCATCGAAGTAAAAGAAGACAGTAGGCATCTACAGTGTAGTTCGATAACACATTTAGCTACGTCGGTCACAGAATTTTATACAGGTATCACAGGACGAATCCATAAGCGCGATTACGAAGGAAGGAAAATAATGACTGTAGAGAAAGTTTCGCCTCTAAAAGAGTGGCAGAAGCAGCGGATAATATTTACTGCGGAAGATGCACCGGAGGGAGGTCAATCGCATATAGATCCTCTAATTGTTACATTGACTACAAGTGACCTCAGCTTTCTAGGAATAGTAAGAGAGAGAGAGTTGTCTTTCCATTGTACCTTGTCCTTCCTTATATAGACTTTCCCAAAAGTCCCTTTTTTATGACATCATGACACATGTCCTAAACCTCCTTAATTACTTCTAATGACATTCCTTAATATAACCTCCTCCTTACTTATTAATTCCTTTCTTGTCCTTCTTTCTTCATGGATATTTTCTCATTGGACTTGGGCCTAGTCCCAAAGTCTCCATGTTCCATACTAGGCTTATCACCTCTTTTTGGGGCACCCCAGACCCATTAAGGGATATTATTTTTCATGTATCAACAGACATCGAATCTCCCTACAATATGCTCATGGGGTGACCATGGGTACATGGGATAAAATGCGTAGCGTCTAAGTTCCATCAGTGCATACGTTCCAACACCGAGTGGTGTAGGAGAAATCAAAGGAGACTCTGAAAGCGCGAAGAATTGCAGCCAGATAGACTTGTGAAATTATGAAGGGCGAGCGAAGAGACGAAAGGATCAATGGAGGAAGATGAAACAAACTAAAAAGGAGGAAGAATTAATGATTTACGTAGTAAGGGAGAAAGAAGGAAAGGGAATACCAAGCGAAATCCCATAGAAAGAAGGAGAGCCGATGCGCGAGATAAAGGAACCATCACCGTTAGGAGAACCAAAGGCGAATTTTGCAGCGGAAGAACCATTGAAAGACATAAATATAGGAACATAAGAAGAGCCAAAGATGCTGAAGATTGGAACCAAAATGGATGCGGAGGAAGAAGAAAGGCTAATAAACCTGTTGCGTGAATACCAAGATGTCTTCGCATAGAGCATGGAAGAAATGTCGGGCATAGACCCATCCATGGCATGTCACAAGTTGGATATCAACCCCAATATGAAGCCATTCAAACAAAGGATAAGGAAGATAACAACAACGTATCATCCCCAAATAGAGGCATAGCTACAGAAGATGCTTGATTCAGGGATCATTAGACAGGCCAAATACCTAGTATGGATTGCGAACATGGTGGTGGTGACAAAAAACAACAAGGGGATACAGATTTGCATCGACTTTAGTTATTTAAACAAAGCTTTCCTGAAAGACAGTTTTCCCCTTCCAGATATACCACAAATAGTGGAAGCGCGACGGGATGCTAAAGATTATCGCTCATGGATGGATATTCATGATACAATCAGATAGCTCTTGCGGAAGAAGACCAAGAACATACAACTTTCGTTGCACCTAGAGGATTATACTATTATACAAGAATTCCATTATGCTTAAAGAATGCAGGCGCGACATATCAGTGAATGGTAGAAAAAATATTTGCAAAGTGGGTACACACGACGCTAGAAGTCTATTTGGACGACATGCTAGTAAAGAGCAAGCAGACGATCGATCATGTTGGAGATTTGAAAGAATATTTGAGCAAATAAGACAATTTAGAATGAAAAGAATGGGTTTGATATTACTGAGAAAATGGAGATGTTGTGGTCGGTTTTCTGGTGTTTTGTGGCAGTGATGTTAGTCAAGGAATAAGGGGTGTTGTTGTGGCTCTACAGAATGGGAGAGATGGCTTGTAGTTGAAGATGCAGAGCTAATACAAGTCAGAGGTGCAGTGATTTAAGATGGTTGTGTTGGTTGATAAGGCTACATGCCATGGTGCATAGATTGGATGAAGTCAGGAAGTAAAGGCTTGTAGCTGAACTGAGATGTTAGAGGAGGAAAGAAACTGGTGATATATGCAAGTGATGCAGCTGCAATGGTTGTTCAAGGAAGAAGCTGAAATGGTGTTGTCATGAATGTTTGATTGTATATGTATGTTAGGGATTATGAATGACTGTTGAGAAGAAGATGTAAATATGCCTGAATTTGACCTGGAATCGGTCAGAAACACGACAAACTATGTATGAATCGGTGTTCATGCGAGTCAACTCAGTGAGTCAGTGACTAATCCTGAGATAACAGCTCCGTTATATAGACCGTTAAACATAATTACTGACCGTCAGCGACCGTTAGGTTGATATAATAACCGGAAGAGTATATTCCAGTGCAGAAGGCATATTCCGACAAAACTTCCGGCCAGATGCCGGTGATTTCCGACGAACAATTTGGATAGAGATTTTCATATGGGTTTTTCTCACATATGGGCCTTGGTGGACTACTTGATGGACAAAGACTTTGGGCTAGATGAAGACCTATCCTAATTTTGCATGGAAGGAGTATCCTTTTGGGAGAAAAGCTATAAAAAGAGAAACTCTATTTTATTATCTTTTTCTCTACTACTTTTGTTCTAGGGTTTAGACATAAAAACTTTTATTTTTCTTCTTGTTACGAATTCCTTGGATATGAATTGATTTATTTTTATTGGTTAAAAATGCAGTTGGATTTTGCAAGCATGTTTATTGATTTATGAATTAGTTTTCTTCTATAATTATCGTTCAATTTCTACGGTTTATAACAATTGCATGATCGATGTATTGCAATATGATTTCAGTGTTTGTTTACTTAAGTCTAGAATTGATTGAACTCACATCCATATCTATAGCTAATTTAGGGAGTATCATCCATTGATAACCTTGAATACTAGTAGCATGATATGATTACGGGTTGTAGTGATACTTTCTTGTAATCATATGTAGAACTTGACCTTTGTTCGAATTGTTTGCGCAATGTATTTCAATTGTATTGATTATCCTATTTCATCAATCTTAATGCTCAATGGGAATTGATCTTGCATTAGCGCAAGGCGTTAGGTTATTCTTAGAGATGCACATGAATCGGACCCCGGAAACCGGACTAGAACCGATTAACCAGGACCGGAACCGTAGAAGGGGGTACATGGAATGGTAATATGATTAAGAAGTTGTAGTATATGGGGTACATGTACCGGTTCTAGTAGATTCCCGTACCTGGAACGGACCAAAGAACCGATCAATATAAGCCATTGATAGAATTCATAGGATTAAATCTTGGATGTTGATTTTAGGTCAGGGTAATAAATCCTAAAACTAAATCTATTACTCTTCACTCGACATCTCACTCACTTTTTTTTCCCTCTTCTTTTTCCTTGCAGATAAAACATATATCACCACTTTCTTCCTCTAATCTTTATGCTACCAACTAATCGATAATACTACTATTGATCATGAGGGAGTTGTCTAATGATCATGAGTGAAAAAAATTAAAATATTAAGATGGATGCGTTGTTAATGGTGAATTTGAGATGGAAGGGAGAAATTGAGATGAGATTGAGAAGAATTCGAAGTAGAATCGAGGATGTGAGTGCTCCCATCTATTCACAACAAGAAGAAGAAAATTATAGCATTAGAAGATCTGTTTTACTGTGGAAGAAATAAGGGTTTGAGTGACTGAAGTTGCAGTGATTGAGTTTGAATCTGAGAAGAATCAATTAGGAGAAATGGGTTTCTGAGTTTGAAGATTAGAAGCAACAAAGAGAAGAAGAATGACGAAGAAATGGTTATTGTCGATTGGTGAAGATGAACAAGGGGATTATGAATTTGGTGATGAATAAAAAGGGTTTGGGTTGGATTCGAGTTTTCTTTGATAGAGACTCGGGATTTGATACCAGAAAGGGTTGTTATTGTTGTTGAAGCATCAGTTGAAACCATTGATTGTTGCTGGCAGGAAGATGAGAACCGAGAGAAGGTTTTTGATTAATAATTGTAATAGGTAAAAACCCGGTATCGGCTAGAACTGGACCAGTATCACAAGTACAGGTACATGTAGTGAGACATACGAACCGGTCAGTATGAGGTACAAGTACCGGGTTCATAAGAAACCCGCACTGTACCGGCCCATGTGCATCCCTAGTTATTATATAGGTATAATTTATACCTGCATCGTTTTACATGTAAGTGTGAGGATTTCAGGAAATTAATGGAGTATCCTTGCAATAAGGTATTTTTAGGGTTTTGATAATTAAAGATTTAATCTGAATTTTAATCATTCATTCAATTATTTGTTTACAATTGAAGATGAAACCTTTATCCAATATTTCCATCTTATTGATTTGCGCGCTTTATTTCTTTATTAGCCTTTTGTTTGCATTTTAGTTTATAAAATCTGAAAACACCCTTGTTCTTTTCAGGAAATCGAAACATATAACAATCCTAGACCTCTCTATGGGATCGATCATTTCTTACCTAGTACTTCATTATATATTTTGTGAGTGAGCAAGTGTAATTATTTTTGACGTGTTACGATAGCGATCACTAACAGTGGCGTAAACAAAGGTAATCAAGAAGAGGTCAACGTAGTTGCAGCTGTGAAACCAGTGAAGGTCCTTGTTGATAACAAGAAGGTGATTACAGAAGGTTTTCTACTACTCTATGAGGACAAGCAGGATGATTCTTGGATTATAGACTCGGGAGCTTCTTTCCATGCAACTGGTGATAAGAGTATTATGATCTCTTACAAAGAAGGATATTATAGCCAAGTATTCCTAGGTGGCGGTGAAGCATGCGACACCATTGGTTTGGGTGATGTGATTTTGAAAGTCAACGGTTTGACATAGAATTCGAAGGATGTTAGACACATTCCAAATTTGAAGAAAAAATTGGTGTCTGTGGGCCAAGTTTGTGAAGATGAATGTGAAGTTGTGTTTTCGAAACATAATTAGAAAGTGAAAAAAAAGTCTATGGTGTTAGCTCGAGGAGTTAGATTTGATACTCTATATCGGACTTTAGATGGATCTAATTTAGCAATGCTAATCGTTGTGAGACACTAACTTATGGCATAACAGATTGGGGCACATCAGTGAGAAGAACATGAAGATTCTATGTTTAGAAAGATATATGTGGAAGGTGAAGTCTGTTCATATGATTTTTTGTGAAGACTGTGTTCTTGGAAAGAAATAACGGGTTAGTTTCAGTAGAGGCGACATAGACTTGAGAAGTTCGAAACTTGATTTGGTTCATACCGATGTATGGGGACCAATTGATGTTGCATCTCACAACAGGTTCCATTATTATGTCACATTTATTGATGATGACTCAAGAAAGTTGTGGGTTTACTTCATGAGAGTATGAAGTGTTTCATAAGTGGAAATCTTTGGTTAAATCAGAAATGGGTCTGTAGTTGAAATGTTTAAGGTCAGACAACGGTGGTGAGTATGATAAAACAATTTTTTTACAGTTATTTGCTACAAATGGAATTCGTTTGGAAAGGACAGTTCCAAAGACATCATAGGATAATGGAGTAGCAAGACGTATGAATTGAATGTTGAATGCACGTACAAGGTGCATGAGGTTGCAGTCTAGTTTGACCGAGACCTTCTGGGCACATGCAACGGATACGGCTACTTATCTAATCAATATGATACCTAGTAGTCCATTAGATATGAAGATATCAGAGGAGGTTTGGACCGGAAAAAAGGTAAAACTTACTATTTGAAAGTTTTTGGCTGTGTTGGTTATGTTCATCTTAGTCCTGGTGAGAGGTCTAAGATAGGTGTTCAAGCAAAGAAGTGTATGTTCATTGATAGACACATTTTTGTGTCTGATTTGTCTCGATTCTATATATTGTTAGTGCTCAATTGTTGTACTTATTATGTTTTTTTTTTGTCTTTGTAGGTGTTTTCAGAGAAATAAGCTTTTGTGAAGAAAGTTGCTCAAAAAGTGGCAATTGGACCTCTGGGAGAAATTACTATAGACACCCCAGAAACTACTATTTCCACCCTAGTTGCTAAAGAGACTCTGCTGGCGGATAAGGGGAGGTCATCCCCTACCTTTTGAATTTCGGAAATTGGCGGGAGATATTTGAACAACGAGTATCAGATTAGGGTTTGAGTTTTAAGCGAGTTTGAAGGGGATTCAATCGTCAGAATTTGCTGGGATGACGTGACTAGTCCTAACAGGCAGGGTATGGTTAATTTTATCGAATAAAATTGACTAGAACCGGCTAGATATCAATTGGAAGCAAAACAGGGGTTAGAGATATATGCGAACTTTGTGGAAGGATTTTGGGTCGATATTATCGTGGATTCGGTCTTGGATATGGATTACTATGGTCCTGTTAGGATCGTACATGAATTTTGCACGTTTAGTTTCGCAAGAAAAGGAAAGATATCACAGAATCACAACAAAACAGGGGAATAAAATATACCGAGTATCATGTTTGATTTTCTGGCAATATTTTTGGAATGATTCGTGTGTCTACAGCATGCTTAACTTCATCAGAGACGCAGAAGAAACGTATAGAAGATAAATAAGGATATTTGACAACAACAACAGCGCGAGAAAGAGCAAGAAATTCCCGTGAAAACCCGAGAAGTTATGGCGGAATATTTTGAAGTTAATGTGAAGATTTCTTCGCTTGTTGAGTATAAAAAGGCCTGTGGGAGCATAAAGAGTAGGGGTCGAGAGTTTGGAGAGGTTTAGAGCACTAGAGAAGCAAAGAAAATCAAAGACAAAATTCTATTCTGCTGCTGCTGCGAAGAAGAAACGAAGAACATAAGACACTCAAGCCTGTCGCAGGAGCAGACTTATTTCAGTGATAATAAACTTCTATAGTTTCATGTCTGCAGTCACCGAAACCTTTCAGCAACGATTCAGTCTTCTGTTTTAGACTTTCAGCGACTACAGTGTACTCTTTTCTCTCTTTTAATTAATTTTTGAGCTATAAACATGTATTTTGAGCATATTTGCAATATGATGAGTTAAACTTCACATCTGAGGCGACAGAGGAAGCTATTCCTCAAATGAAAAAGTGGTAATTTTTGTCTTAATAATTTATGCAATTTATTTTATGATTATTTTCCTAGAATAAAAAATTTATCTAATGATTTTTATTTAGCAATTGTTATTTTAATTGATGGTATATGCTTAACCTTGAGTTTTTGATATTCCATGCTTTCAATTTACAATTGTTCTTTTATAAAATCTATTTTTGCAATAATTAAAATCACTTAAATGGGTAAAATTGCATAATAATAATATTACTTTGGCATTGGTAGAAAAGTGAAATCTTAGCCTCAGTAATTCTCCACTTTGAATTAATCTTTATATTATTTGCTGTTTTAAATTGGAATTTGCATCTAAAAAAAAGAAAAAAATCTACTTTCACAAGTCCGAGTAACGAACTTTTACAATCACTTTCTACAACAACTACAAAGCACATCAATTTTTGGCGCTGCTGCCGGGGACTTGTCTTTAGGTTTAGGTTTTAGATTTTTTTTTTCTAGTCTTTATTTAGTTTTATTTTATTTTATTTTCTAAATTTTACTTTGGTATTTTTGTTTTTGGTGTGCAGGATTGACTTGAAGCGAAAGTCGGAAAGTTAGACTTGCTTGCCATTAAAGGAGAAAGCCGGAGATTTTATTTTTAAAGAACTTTTATTTATTAGTTTCTTTATTTTTCTTTTGGACTTGTAATTTTCTATTTCGTTGTTTGTTTATTTTATTTATTAAAAAAAAAAAAACACTTGCACACACCAATTGCATTTTCGTCCGGCACCGATTTTAGAAAAACAAGTGGTTTAGTACGGTTAAACCTCTGGGCGTTATCATCCGAAACACCACAAACCTCAACCTCGTACCTTTTGGTATATTTTGCTGTGGTAACCCAAGCCTTCCTAATTTAGTTAGCCCAGCATTTGCATGTGCACAGTTTTTGGTTGAATTCTTGTATGCCAGAACGTAAGAGAGACGCTCTAGGACGGTTTATGCGTGAAAAACCTAGAAGTGATATTTTAGGAAACAAGAGTCTTGATTACCTTAATATAGAGAGTCCTATTTTTGAACGTCCTGATTTTAGTAAGGAAAGGATCCCTAGTACTCTGATAGTACCAGCAATGACAACTGTGAGAGATTATATGTACCCAACTAGGTCCACCCGACCATCGTGCATAAGATTACCAGCCTCTTCGGCTAATTATGTGTTGAAACCTAGTACTATTCAGATGATCCCTGTATTCTTAGGGAAAGATGATGAGAACCCATACTTTCATGTAAGGGACTTTGAGGAAATTTGTGGAACAGTTAAGATTAAAGACCTTAGTGATGAAATTTTAAAACTTAGATTGTTTCCTCTTTCCTTAAGAGATAAAGCTAAATCTTGGCTAAATAATTTACCATCTGAATCCATAAAAACATGGGATGAACTCACTTCTGTGTTCTTCCAATATGGTATACTCGAGCTTTGAGTTAGATGCTAAGTTTACTGCCTTATCTAGACGGTTAGAAGCTTTAGAATTAAGTCAGTCTAAACATAAGTCTTTTGTTGAAACTGATGATAGGCTTAGAATCTGTCAAGTCTCTAGTTGTGGAATAGAGCCCAATAACTCATTTTGGGAAGGACAGATTAGTGAAGAGCAAGCACATGCTCTTTTTAACAACTCTAGATTTGAAAACCGTCAAAAATTTGACCCATATTCAGAGACCTATAACCCCGGTTGGAAAAAGCATCCTAATTTTTCATGGTCTCAGGGTCAAAATCAAGGCCAGATTAGTAATTCTCAAGTACCCCCAGGTTTTGGTTACACTAAGAATCTTTCGGGTTCAACCCAATCTAAAAACCCTTTTGAGAATAAAATATCAAACTTAGAGGAAACTCTTATTATGCTAGCAAAGAACCATGAAATGTTATCAAACAATCACTCTAGCTTTCAACAAGAAACCATGCAGAGTTTACAAAAAATGCTCAGACTCTATCTAAGTTAGAACATCAAGTAGGTCAAATAGCTAAGACTCTAAATGGAAGAGAGAATGGAAGGTTCCCTAGTCATCCCAATCCAAATCCCAAAGGAATGAATGCAATAGAACCCTTAGGAGTGGTAGAGTAGTAGACAATCAGGCAACCATGCCCGATAGTGAACATACTGTAGTTCACCCCTCAGGACCACCAGTAGCTTAGGAGACTGATAAAGTTCCTGATAATGCAAATTCGGTTCCTGAGAGGTCTGATTCTGTGCCTAGAGCCCCATTCCCACAGCTACTAGTACCAACCAAAAAGGAATCCCATTTTAATGACATATTGGAGGTTTTTAAGCAAGTTACCATAAACCTTCCTTTATTAGATGCAATTAGGCAACTCTCTGCTTACGCTAAGTTCCTTAAGGATATGTGTACGAGAAAGAGAAAGTTGAATGTCCCTAAGAAAGCCTTTTTAGCTACTCATGTAAGTTCGATCATCCAGAATACCACTACTCCTAAATACAAAGACCCAGGTTCCCCTACAATTTCTTGCACGATAGGTAATTACCGGGTAGAAAAAGCTTTACTTGACTTAGGAGCTAGTGTGAAATTACTTCCGTACCATGTGTAACTTGAGCTAGGGCTAGGTGAAATAAAACCAACCAAGATAACACTCCAGTTAGCTGATAGGTCAGTGAAAGTTCCTCGTGGAGTCATAGAGGATGTTCTAATTGAGGTCGACAAGTTTATATATCCAGTGGATTTGTTTATCCTAGATACTCAACCTGTCCCAGACCCATAAAACCAGATACCTGTGATTTTAGGTCTCCAATTCTTAGCTACATCCAATGCGATCATTAACTGTTGAAATGGTATCATGAACCTGTCTTTTGGTAATATGACTATTGAGCTTAATATTTTCAATATTTGTAAGCAACCCTCTGAGTTAGATGACTCGCCCTTTGAGGAGGTAAACATGATAGGAACCTTGGTTCAGGAGTCATTACCAAACACTTTGCTAGAAGATCCATTAGAGAAATGCCTAGCCCACTTTGGGTTTGACTTTGATGACGATAGTGTAATTAATGAGGTGAATGCTTTGCTAGATGCCTCCCCTTTGATGGACACTAGTGATGGATGGAGGCCTAAGTTCGAACCACTACCATTTTCTAAATCTACCTTAATTCCTTCTTTAGAAGAGCCCCCTAAGTTGGACCTTAAACAATTACCAGATACCCTGAAATATGTGTTTTTAGGCCCATCTGAGACTTTTCCTGTGATTGTTGCTTCCGACTTGGATAGTGATAAGGAAAGTAGGCTAGTCACCGTACTTCAAGACAACAAGGAAGCTTTAGGGTGGACCATAGCAGATATTAAGGGTATAAGTCCTACTGTTTGTATGCATCAGATTCATTTAGAAGATGACACTAAACCCTCTAGGGAGATGCAACGTCGACTGAACCCTAATATGAAAGAAGTAGTTCGAACTGAAGTGCTTAAGTTTTTAGATGCGGGTATTATCTACCCCATTTCAGACAGTAAGTGGGTCAGCCCCGTTCAGGTTGTTCCCAAGAAATCAGGTATCACTGTAGTCCAGAATGATAACAATGAATTAATCCCAACCCGAGTGACCATGGGATGGCGTGTCTGTATTGACTATAGAAAATTGAACAAGGTTACAAGGAAGGATCACTTTCCTCTTCCTTTTATCGACCAAATGCTAGAGAGATTAGCTGGACATAGTCATTATTGCTTCTTAGATGGCTACTCGGGATATAATCAGATCGTTATTTCCCCAGAGGACCAAGAGAAAACTACTTTTACCTGTCCCTTTGGTACCTTTGCGTATAGACGCATGCCTTTCGGGTTGTGTAATGCACCTGCTACTTTCCAGCGGTGTATGATGAGCATATTTTCTGACATGGTAGAAAGGTTCTTAGAGGTCTTTATGGATGACTTTTCAGTATTTGGTTCATCTTTTGACGAGTGCTTGCATCATTTGACACTAGTGTTGACTAGGTGTAAGGAAAAGAATTTAGTGCTTAATTGGGAAAAATGTCATTTCATGGTTAAATCAGGAATTGTGTTAGGGCATATCGTATCTTCGAAGGGTATAGAGGTAGACAAAGCCAAGGTTGACCTTATTAAAACTTTACAGGTCCCAAAAACCGTAAAACAGATTAGGTCATTCTTAGGGCATGCAGGATTTTATCGACGATTCATTAAGGACTTTAGCTTGATTTCTAGACCTATTTGAAATTTACTTGCGAAAGATGTTAAGTTTGTCTTTGATGATGCTTGTTTAGAGGCTTTTGATAAGCTTAAGACGTTACTCACTACCGCTCCCATAGTCCAGGAACCTAACCTGAACCTACCCTTTGAAATTATGTGTGATGCTTCAGATTATGCTATAGGTTTTGTGTTAGGTCAGAGAGAAAACAAATTACTTCATGTGATTTACTATGCTAGCAAAACTCTAAATGATGCCCAACTGAACTATACAACTACCAAAAAGGAACTTTTAGCCATCGTTTTTTCCTTGGATAAGTTTAGTTCCTACCTATTAGGTTCTAAGGTCATAATTTTTACTGATCATGCTGCTTTAAAATATCTTTTGTATAAAAAGGATTCCAAACCTAGATTGATTAGATGGATCCTATTGTTACAAGAATTCAAGTTAGATATTAGAGACAAAAAGGGTGTTGAAAATGTAGTAGCAGATCACTTGTTTAGGCTTGTTGTGGATTCCCCTGATGATTTCACTCCCGTTAGGGATAGCTTTCCTGATGAACAATTGTTTTTTGTTTCCCAATCACCTTGGTATGCAAATATAATGAATTATCTTGTTACTGGTCGAATGCCTCAACATTGGGGTAAACAAGATCGTTCTAGGTTTTTAGCCGAGGTTTAGCATTTCTTTTGGGATGATCCTTATTTGTTTAAGTATTGTCCAGACCATATTATTAGGAGATGTGTACCTAAAAATGACCAGTCTGGTATTATCTCCTTTTGTCATGAACATGCGTGTGGGGGTCACTTTAGTACTAAGAAGACTGCTGCAAAGATATTGCAGTGTGGATTTTACTGGCTTTCATTGTTTAAGGACTCCCATAATCATTGTGCTTCTTGTGAGCGTTGCCAGAAGTTAGGTACCATTTCTCGTAGAAATATGATGCCTTTGAACCCTATTTTAGTGATTGAGGTCTTTGATGTGTGGGGCATTGATTTTATGGGTCCATTCCCTAATTCTTTTGGTTATCTTTACATACTTGTCGCTGTAGACTATGTGTCTAAGTGGGTTGAGGCGGTTCCATGTAAAACAAATGACCACAAGGTCGTACTCAAGTTTTTGAAAGATAATATACTTACACATTTTGGTACACCGCGAGCTATAATTAGTGATGTAGGAACACACTTTCGTAATAGACCATTTGCACTTTTAATGAAACAATATGGTATTACTCACAAAGTAGCTACCCCATATCACCCACAAACTAGTGGTCAGGTAGAGGTTTCCAATAGGGTGATAAAACGTATATTAGAGAAAACGGTTAATCCTAGTAGAAAAGACTGGTCGTCGAGGCTTACTGATGCCTTATGGGCTTATCGTACTACGTTTAAGACCCCCATTGGAATGTCACCTTATCGTCTAGTATTTGGCAAGGCATGTCACTTACCTGTTGAGTTAGAACATAGAGCATATTGGGATGTTAAACAGCTAAAATTTTCACTTGACAATGCAGGAGCTCACAGAAAACTCCATCCCGATGAGTTGGACGAGATTCGCAGAGATGCATACGATAGTGCTAAGGAGTATTAGAACAAAATAAAACTTGTGCATGATAAATATATTTTAGGAAAGTCATTTTCTCTAGGTCAAAAAGTTCTTCTGTATGATACTCGTTTGCATCTATTCCCTGAGAAGTTACGCTCTCGGTGGACCGGCCCTTTTGTGGTCCGCACTGTTTTTCCTCATGGCGTTGTTGAAATTGAAACACTAGATGGTAGTAGTTCTTCTAAGGTTAACGGTCAGAGATTGAAACTCTTTTTAGAACCTTTGCCTACAGGTGATATTGAGGAGGTCCCTCTGGAGGACCCTATATACCTTGATTGACCATCGAGGTATTTGGTATTTGTATGTTGTATATTATTTTTGCTATTTGTTTTTAGGTTTTTATTTTTATTTTTTTCCTTATTCTCCGAGGAAGGATTGGTACGCTTCACCCAGGTACTATCTTTCTGACTTTTCTCTTTACTGAATCCTCTTGTTACTTATTTTTTTTGGTACTGTTCTTTCATTAGAAACATTGAGGACAATGTTAGATTTAAGTTTGGGGGTGGGGGAAGAAACTTTTTGTTAGTTGCAATAAATAAACTCTAGAGCCTAGAAATTTAATCCTATTAAGGATGGCACTAACCAATCTAAGTGGATGGAAGCATCTTGATTGTAGGAGTTGAGGAACCAATTTGAGTAGATGGAAACATCTAAAGAGTGTATTCATAAAAGCACAGAGCTCAGGTGTTAGAAATAACATGATAGTTTTACCGTATCTCAGAATCATCTTATTACTTCTGTTTTTGTTTTTGCAAATTTTTATGTTGATGTCTGCTGGGTTGAAATAGAGTGATTGAGTTATTAAAAAAGACAAAAAACAAAAAGACCAGACCAATTAGACCAATCAGAATAATTATTAACACTTGGATAGCAATATGTGTGTGTTCTCCCTGTCTCCGTCGCCTAAACAAGCGTGGAACGCAGGATCCAAGGGAATTACCATGTAATCTGCTGACAAGAAACATGCGCTTGGATCCAAAAGATCTAATCATGTCGTTAAAACAATAAAAAAAAAATTAAAAAAATAAATAAAAATAAAGGTTTATTATAAAGTCGTCCACTGGTTCCCTTGTATATGCCAGCTAAGTTGATGTAGATTTAGGATTATCGACCACTGGTTCCCTTGTATATGCCAGTTGTGTTGATATTAGTCCAGACCAGTATCTCAATCCACTAGGTCATAGGTTCATCTTGGCATTGACGTCCATTCGCAACCATCTATTTCTATTTCCATCTTCTTAATCTATTCATGTGATTTGTTTGATTCCGGATATTGATGTCCATAGTGCGACTATCTGAGTAGAGCTATGTCACTTATATATGAATTTTAGTATGCTTAAGTTCAAACTCGTGTACAGCAATTGGAATTTCGCATCAGGGTACTTCCTCCTGTAGTCAATGAAAGAATGCCAACCAAGGAGATTCTTTAGTGCTATTCCAAGGTTCTGCGTAGATAGCTAGGGTCTGGAGTAAAGGTTTTGTGGGTACACCTCTAGTAAACCCTCACGAGACTATAACTCGGCCACTAGGGCCACCTAGGGGTTTAAAGGCTTGTTGCACATGCTAAGTGCAACCGCGATGCCTGCGACAGTGAGTTAGGATTTTATTTGTAAATTAGATTCACTCGAGGACGAGCAAATAATAAGTTTGGGGGTATATGATAGACACATTTTTGTGTCTGATTTGTTTCGATTCTATATATTGTTAGTGCTCAATTATTGTACTTATTATGGTTTTTTTGTCTTTGTAGGTGTTTTCGGAGAAATAAGCTTTTGTGAAGAAAGTTGCTCAAAAAGTGGCATTTGGACCTCCGGGAGAAATTACTACAGACACCCCATAAACTACTATTTCCACCCTAGTTGCTAAAGGGATCTGCTAGCGGATAAGGGGAGGTCATCCCCTACCTTTTGAATTTTGGAAATTGGCGGGAGATATTTGAACAGCGAGTATCAGATTAGGGTTTGAGTTTTAAGCGAGTTTGAAGGAGATTCAATCGTTAGAATTTGCTGGGATGACGTGACTAGTCCTAACAGGCAGGGTATGGTTGATTTCATCGGATAAAATTGATTAGAACCGGCTAGATATAAATTGGAAGCAAAACAGGGGTTAGAGATATATGCGAACTTTGTGGAAGGATTTTGGGTCGATATTTCGTGGATTCGGTCTTTGATATGGATTACTATGGTCCTGTTAAGATCGAACATGAATTTTGCACGTTTAGTTTCGCAAGAAAAGTAAAGATATCACAGAATCACAACAAAACAGGGGAATAAAATATACCGAGTATCATGTTTGATTTTCTGGCAATATTTTTGGAACGATTCGTGTGTCTACAGCGTGCTTAACTTTATCAGAGACGCAGAAGAAACGTGTTGAAGATAAATAAGGATATTTGAAAGCAACAGCAGCGCGTGAAAAGCAAGAAATTCCTGTGAAAACTCGAGAAGTTATGGCGGAATATTTTGAAGTTAATGTGAAGATTTCTTCGCTTGTTGAGTGTAAAAATTCCTGTGGTAGCATAAAGAGTGGGGGTCGAGAGTTTGGAGAGGTTTAGAGCACTAGAGAAGCAAAGAAAATCAAAGACAAAATTCTATTCTGCTGCTGCTGCGAAGAAGAAACGAAGAACATAAGACACTCAAGCCTGTCGCAGGAGAAGACTTATTTCAGTGACAATAAACTTCTATCGTTACCTGTATGCAGTCACCGAAATCTTTCAGCAACGATTCAGTCTTCTGTTTTAGACTTTCAGCGACTACAGTGTACTCTTTTCTCTCTTTTAATCAATTTTTGAGCTATAAACATGTACTTTGAGCATATTTGCAATATGATGAGTTAAACTTCACATTTGAGGCGACAGATTTCTTAATAATTTATGCAATTTATTTTATGATTATTGTCCTAGAATAAAAAATTTATCTAATGATTTTTACTAAGCAATTGTTATTTTAATTGATGGTATATGCTTAACCTTGAGTTTTTGATATTCCATTCTTTCAATTTACAATTGTTCTTTTATAAAATCTATTTTTGCAATAATTATAATCACTTAAATGGGTAAAATTGCATAATAATAATATTACTTTGGAATTGGTAGAAAAGTGGAATCTTAGGCTTAGTAATTCTCCACTTTGAATTAATCTTTATATTATTTGCTGTTTTAAATTGGAATTTGCATCTAAAAAAATGAAAAAGATCTACTTTCACAAGTCCGAGTAACGAACTTTTACAATCACTTTCTACAACAACTACAAAGCACATCATTCATTGGTTATGAAAGTGACGCTTTTGGGTATAGACTTTGGGACTATGAGGTTCACAAAGTTATCAGAAGTAGGGATGTTACTTTCTCTGAGAATGAGTTATACAAGGACAGAAATGCACCAAAAATTGAAGATATCAGGTCAAGCAACATCGATAAAAAGTTATATATTGACATTGACGATGTTCCAGGAAGAAGTGTGGACCAAGAAGAGCATGGTATTGCTGATGCTATTGAAGAATCTTTTGGCAGAAGAAGGGACTTTTACTGCAGTGTGAGTTACTCATACAGTTCCATAAGAAGTACAAAGATCGTCAAGAACTTCGAAACCAAATCCCAGTTATGCTTTGAATTATCTATAACTTACGGATGGAGGTCAACCTTAAGATATTAACTAACGGTTGATGATTCAAGCAAGTGGAAACTTGTTATGGAAGATGAGATGAATTCACTTGAGGAAAATGGCACATGGGTGTTAGCAAAATTACCAAGAGGTAAGAAGGCGTTAGAAAACAAATGGGTTTATCGGATGAAAACTGAAGCAAATGGAGAAATTCGCTACAAGGAGAGGTTGGTTGTAAAATGGTTTCAGGAGAAACTGGGTATTGATTACAACGAGTTATTTTCTCCAGTTGTGAAGATAACCACTATCAAAGTAGTGTTAAGCCTAGTGGATTCTGAATATCTCTACCTTGAACAGTTGGATGTAAAGACAACTTTTCTTCATGGTGACCTAGATGAATTTTTTTACATGAAGCAGCCGAAAGGATTCATAATAAAAGGCAAGCAAGAGATGGTATGCAAGATAAAGAAGAGTTTGTATGGTTTAAAACAAGCCCCCGAGATAGTGGTACAAGAAGTTTGATAACTTCATGCATAGAAGCGGATACTCACGGTGTCATAATGATATATGTGGATTATATGTGGATGTTATATATGGTTGCCGGAACATCTCTGCAAGAAATTGAGAATTTGAAGAAAAAATTAGCTAGTGAGTTTGCTATGAAAGACCTCGATGAAGCAAAACAGATTCTTGGTATGGGAATCATACGATACAAAGCTCAGTGTATACTTATGCTTAGTCAGGATGAATATATTCAACGAGTACTAAAGAGGTTCAATATGAAGAATGCTAAACTAGTTAGTTCTCTACTTTGAAGCCAAATTCATCTTTCAAATATACACTGTGCATAAACAAATGAAGAAAAGGAGTACATGGCTACTATACCATATTCTTTGGCTATCGGGAGCCTAATTTATGTTATGGTGTATAAGAGACCGGATATTGTACATGCAGTGGGAATAGTGAGTAAATATGCAAGCAACCCAGGAAAACAATATTGGGAAGCAGTGAAGTGTATTTTTAGGTATTTGAGAGGTAATACAAATGTACCATTGTGTTATAGAAGAGGTGGTTCTATCTTGAGAGATTATGTGGATGTAGACTTCGCAGGTGATGTAGATAAAAGGCGAAGTATGACCGGTTATGTTTATACTCTGGGGTTAGCTGCAATGAGTTGGAACTCATGGTTACAAAAGTTGGTAACATTGTCCACTATAGAAGTTGATTATGTAGTGGTGATAGAAGAGAGCAAGGAGATGATTTGGTTACGAGGTTTGTTAGCTGAGTTGGGAAAGGAAAAACAAGATAGTGTTATGTATAGCAACAGTCAAAGCGCTATCCATTTAGCCAGGTACTCTGCCTATCATGTTAGGACGAAGCATATAAATATTTGTTACCATTTTATTCGAGATCTCTTAGAAGAAGGAGAGTTGAAGATCGAGAAGATTCTTGGTTCCATGAATCCAGCATATATATTTTTACCAAGGGAGTTACATCAGACAAGATAAAGCTCTGCAAAATTTTAGTTGGTTTCTTAGAATGAGGATCTGGGAGGGAAGCCGTATCAACAAGGATCTTGGAGGGGAGTCGCATCAACAAGAAAGTTGTTTTAGCACCGTCAATCAAAAGGTGAAGATTGAGGAAAAGAAGAATCGAAGACAATCAATAAGTCTTCAAAGTGGGAGATTGTTAATTATTGAAGCCTCAATAATTGTGTTCACGAACTATAAGGGTTGGCCAACCGGGTTCGTTATCCTTTAGTCCCTGAATTTTTGAACTAGGAGGGTTGGATAATCAGGTTCGCAAACCCTAATGCCCTGAATTTTGTAAATCAGGAGGGTTGGCCAACCGGTTCACCAACCCTTGGTCTTTTATTTCCTACTTTAGTTTAGTCGTGTTTTCTTTAGGAAAGGGTTTCCTAACCGACTAGGATTCTTGTTTCCCAACTTTGTAACCTATATAAATTGGTAATTAGGCCTTGTAAATTTATTATAAAAGAAGTGAGTGTAGAGAGAAAATGAGGTCTTTTTTTTTTTTGTGAGGTAAAAGCTAGGGTTTCGTGGTGAGAGCATATCGGTGAGGAATAAGAGACAAGGTTAGTATCTTCGATAATTGTTGCGGTGTAACCAAGGGTTAGCTAGGATTCACACAAGTTCTACGGTGTAATCGTTTCTCCATAGTGGATTTGAGTTGGTGCGGCTCAAAGTGGACGTAGACAATATATACACGTTGTATGTATTGTTGAACCACTATAAATCTTGTGTCTTGTGAGTTGATTTATCTTTCTCGTTCATTATTGTTGCATGTACTTGGTTTACTTATTATTCATCATAATATTCCAAGATCATGTTTATTCCGCATTTGTTAGAATTATATCAGAATTGTGTGCACCAGTTCTGCTAGAATTTCGTGACACATGGGACGATGTATAATTATAACAAAAGAAGTGTAACCTTTTTCCCATCGCATATGTATTACGAATAGATAAACATTGGACCGAAACTTCACCACAAACACATCCAAACATCATCAAGTATCCAAAAATACACCGTGACATGAGTTTGGTTGCATACAAGTAGAGATAATTTCACATAACATAAGAGCAGTACCTAAGTATTTCAAATAACCAATTCTTCACTACCTGCACTACTTGCACCCATGAGTCTATGACAATGTCCAACACTATATCATCAGCTTGTTGATGTGCCTGCAATGACAGTTATTACTTGGTATATTTTTTAAATTTATGCATCCAAAGTCATACAAATTACACCTGAGCACAGTTGATCATTAACCCCAAACCAAAGTAATTAATCTAATTCATTTGAAAATAATAAACAAAATCACTTACACTTTGAAAGTGTAGTTTCCAAGATTCTAGATAAGTCTTGCAGTCTTGATTTGTATCCATGGAATGTATATTGTCTAGTCTCACTCACCGAATAAGGGATTTCACGAAGATTTATTTCGTCTTGCAAACGCCCTATCTTCACATCTAAAGCCTATTCCAATAGATTATATAAATGTAAAAAACCAAAAATTATTTTAATAAAAATAAATTCAGAAAAAACAACTGAATGTAGTTTAAATACCTGATATTCGTTAATCTTTTCACGGATCACTCCCGAGGTAATGTCCATAAAATCCTTCTCTGGCAACTCAACTCCCCTTGACTTTAGCAAATATTCATACAAATCCTCGTCAACTTCACAGATCTTAATCCCACCTAAAAGTTGCTTACGTACCTCCTTCCAGTTTATCCAACGTTCATCTTCATCTTAGAGACTTTCTGAAGAATTTACCATATCCCACAACTCACACAAAATCTGTTTTCAAAAAAATTTACAGAACATAATTATTTAAGACAAACCATACGAAGGAAAAAAAAGAAGAAGTATTCTCCTATTCAATCTGGAACGTCTTAGTTGAAAAACATAGCCATCAACTTCAATACGTTTCTTTTCCTCATCAAACTTTTCAAGAATGATCTAAAACAAAAATAAAAAAACGATAAACTACAACAAGATAATGATATCATAACTTGATAAAAATACGGCATATACATTATTTACCTTGATCAGCTTTAGATCTTCAGACATCTCATTTGGTACGTAAACACCACGACTTGTGCGTAGCTTACTACCAACATCTGTTAATAAATGGTCTAACTCAATTGCTTTCTCATCAAACGGGTAACGCTTCCAATCAGCTAGAAGCATAGAGATTGTAATAATACCCTCGTCCATTATCTTCTAAAGTACCTGTAAACAGAACAAAAACAAAACTATTAAAGATTGTCGAGGACATAACCAAGATATGTTTTAAATGTAGCAAAATAAGCACATTGAAATGCTTTTAAAAATGTACAACAGCACTGGAATCGTAAGACAGTCGCGGTAGATGCATCAACTTGTTAACATTTCCAGCAAATGTATACTAAAACATCAAATCTTAATTGCCATCCATAATAGGCATTATCGTGTACACAAGATTCTCTAATAGTGGCAGATAAACAAATTTTGCACTAGCAACCATGAACGAATAAAAATAATTTTTAGCCCTACAACCAGCAATGCATTGAGAGTAAAAGTAAATAAATTGAACATCAATTGACTCTCTCATTTCAAAACAGAAAGAGATCTATCTTACAAAACCTTAACCGATATAAGAGGAGATGAAGATAAATATAGTTTACCAGTTTACAACATGCATTCAAGGCCGGTGCCATTGTAGTACAGTGATAAAGTCACTGGGTGATGATACCAGTGACCCGAGTTGAAAACTCGCTAGCACCAAAATTCTTTACCGAAAAAAAAAAATGCATTCAAGAAACAAGGAATCATAGGTATGAACAAACTTCATAAAATGGCTAATAATTTCTTGGTGTATCTCAATATGGGCGGCAAGGTCAAAATCTTAAAATGTACATGTTTCTTCCGATGTGTAACCGATGCAGACACTAAGCAGTGCACACACGTACTTGTTTAAAATCACCGAGCAGGTCAGATGCATAAAGGCATAATGAGATTAGATGCCTAAACAATATGAATGCATAAAATTGATGAGAATAGACTAACCCATGAGCATCCAACACTTGATGTGCTAACACCAAAGACTAAACTTCCAATCTAAGACATGAACACTACTAACTCATCCATGATCCATGACAAGAATACATGTTAGGGTAGCCCATAAACTTCACGCGCAAGAAGCAACCAAGTGAAAAATCGGCCTTACGGGCCCTAACCTATCTTGTGAGGCGCCTTGGTAATGAGGCAAGAGTAGTACGATACAAGTGTGCAATTCTAGTGGCGGTGGTGGTAAGGCGACACCGTTGAAGGAGAAGGTAGTTCCTGTCGTGGCCGAAGAGATGTTGCTCACAATCAAAAGGTTAAGAAAGCTATTTATAGGGTCTGACAGAGGTTTCAAAAATTCGAAGTTTTTTTAGAAACCGGTTTATTTTTAGTATAGGTTTCTATACCTAGCTCAAGATCGGAGAATCAGAATCAGCTCAGATTCGTCACTAGAAAAATTTAACTTTGGATCTAAATCTAATGAATAAAAATACAGAGGAGGATCTCTTCAAAGAGAAGAGAGGATGACCAGAATGCCATTATACATGTCTTCCAATGGAATATAATTGTCCTAAACCATTAGGTTCGGCTCCTCATATAAACAATAAGCTCCTCGACAAAATCCCGCCGATTAGTTTCCATTCTTAGGTAGTTTGGATTTTTTTGGACAAAGAAAAGATGTTGCTGATTTATAGTGTTTAAGGTGCTATGCTGAAAGAGAGAAAATAGCCAAACAACAATTTGTTGAGATTTTGCTCGATTCCGGACTCATGACCAACAGATCAATGTCTTGGTTATGGTAAGCTCAATTTTATCAAGATATGACCATGGGGCGGGTTTTTATGTACCTACCGACTAGGAGTACTTATTTAAACAATCCGTTCCATTTTACTAAAATTCGTTGTAAATATTTTGTCTATTCGTAAACTGAATTGGTCATTTGACATCATTTTGTATTTCTTGGTTTTTCAGGAAGTATTTGGTTAGACAAGTGCATCTACAATAGAATGCGCATTACCTGAGCTCACAAAAAACATGAAGTAACAACCAATGTGCGATCGAAAATGCTATCTGTGGTAGAGTAGAGGCCGGTTAAGGATTCTGACATATGGAGCATGCCTTTTCCTCGAGCTTTTGTTAAACAAACTCTGCGGCTTCATCCCACCACTTCGCTGCTACTCCCACGTCGAGCACTTAAAATGCGCCAAGTTTTGAACTATACAATCCCAAAAGAGTGTCAAATAATGGTGAATGCCTGGGGCATTGGTCGGGATCCAAAAAGGTGGGCTGATCCATTGAAGTTTCCACCAGAGAGGTTCTTGAATTCGACCGTTCATTTCAAAGGGAACGGCTTCGAGTTGATACCATTTGGTGCAGGGAGAAGGATATGCCCTGGTGTTCCCTTGGCAACTCAATTTATCAGTCTTATCGTGCCTACTTTGGTACAGAATTTTGATTGGGGGACTGCCAAAGGGAATGGATCCTAGCCAAATGATCATGGAAGAGAAATTTGGGTTGACACTCCAAAAGGAACCACCTTTGTATATTGTTCCTAAAACTCGGGATTAATCTCAACCAAGAAGTCATTAATTCACATGATTATGGGTTTCGTGCTACTTTATTTTCTTTAAGAAAATGTATTTAAATATGATGCAACTAGAATCAGGGCTGTCAATGGGTCTGGGTCCCCCGGGTAGTACATGGCCCAGAACCGGACCCGACATATCAGCATCGCTTCCGGGTCCGGTTCCCTAGTTTGTTGGCCCCGAACTGGACCTAGTAAAAGACACGGTTAATCACCGGGTCCTGGTACCCATTGGGTAAAAAACATATTTATATGGCTTCCCAATTTTGTGACTCCTGAGTCCTAAACATACATATAGAAATAGAATACAAACTTAAATTAGGAAAACTAAAGTTATTTAGCTATAAGTAAAAATCTGTCATAATATAATAAATACAAAAGTTGGCCGATTTGTTTTTCTTCTTCTTTCCACACTACTGATTTTGCAACTTTAGTCTAGGCTTTAGGAGGCGGCATAACCCAAGGTTCCAACTTTAGTCTAAGCTTCATTTCCATCCAAGGATACTTCTTTCCACACTACTTCCTGTCTGTTTTTTCATGTTGCCTCTGCAAGAAAAAAAAAAACATATGTATCACTTAACCAAATAAATGATTCTAATGAACAATTATCAGTAACGCATTTAAAAAAACAAGCAATTGCGACAAAGAGATACATCATGTAAGACGCTTCATGCATCATGAGACATGTCCAAGCCTTTGTAGATTAAGTGTCACTAATATAATTCAAAGAGATTCATACACATCACAGTTAAACTAACATGATTCATACCACAGTACAAGTACTCATAACAAAATGTCAAGAAAAAAGGTTCAATATTCACTTCTAAGCATTTACACAAACATTATAAGGTCAGTTTTCGGTTCTGACATGCTATATTTGGCAAGCTATAGTTTCTGAAGGATAGACCCAAATCAGGCACATGATATCATTTTGGAAAGGGCAAACAACCCTCTACAACTTTCAAGAAGACAATGGGGACTAAATCAGAAACCAAGTGCCCCAAAATCATCCGGAAAAACCCCAACAGGTGCTGCCATTAAGAAATTTCAGTTGCGGCTGACTGTATGTTTGATACTATAACTTTCAAACGACAAGTCTAAACTTCAGGACCTTTTGCAGGGGTACAGAGGACACTAACGCAAACACTTTCCGTGAAGAAACCTTTGTTTAAATCTTCACCAATACGCACCATAAATTAACCTCAAAAACACTGTCAGTGCAGTATTGACAAAAGATTTTTAACCCTCATAATGTAACTTGACTTCTATCATACATGCTTGAACTTAGATATCAATTGGTATGCTACTTCAATTCCAAAATATGTTGACAAAATAAAGGTATGCTCAAGGCTTAATGATGACCAATTCCAAAGAACAAGATTAAAATTACCTAAATCTCATAGTAAAAGGATTAATAGTTCATTGGAGCACTTTTGCAAACAAGTTATGGGCAGTAAACATAACCACTAAAATTAACCATTTTCTTTAACCATAATCTTTGGCATGGAAGCATATCATTTCATTAGTATGAATTATATCATTTCATTCTTTTATAGACATTCACATGAGATGTAAACATCGATCCAAATTAGAAATTAACACAAGCAAGACTCTATCACAAGAATGCACACACATAATCATAACTGTAAATATAATAGAAACCCCCAATTTCCATTTATGAATTAACCCATTTATCACATGATTCTATCAAGATGTAAAGCCCCAAATTCCTTAAGAACCCTAAATTGATTGAATACAAAATACCGAATCAATTAAACTTTCAATTTATATCTCACAAATTTGCCTAAAAACAATTGAACATATCACCTTAATCACCTTCAACATTCAAATAAAATCTTTGAAATCAAATAAAACCTCTCAAATCGATTCAAAAGTAGAAGCATTAAGCTAAACTCAAATAAAATCTTTAAAAGGAAATAGTCTATGATAATAGTAATACCTTTTACCAGTGAAATACTTGGAAGAGAACAATTTTTGTACTCAGGCTGTAAGAACAAAGAGTAAATGAAAAAATGAAGTGAATCCGCTCAACTGAAGAGAATACGAGTTTATATATGATCTAATTCTACATATGAAATTTACTAAATTAACCCTTTATCAGAAACCCGGTTACCCACGGGTACCCGCCGGGTAGGACCCGTCTGGAACCATTTACTAATGGGTATAATCAGGTCTACCCGGTTTGGACCCGAATTCACTAATGGGTCCAGTTTTGGGACCCATACCCGGACCCGTTTCACCCGGTTCCGGATATTTGGGTACCGATTAACAACCCTAATTAGAATAACTTTTCACTAGATAACAATACTTCTACTATATCTTTATAACCTTGAAATTACATTTTCAAGGATCTTGGTAACCATAGATGTGCCAATAATTTATATCTTGAATGTCTGTCATAATTAAACACTTGAAGAACAATAGTCTCTTGCTTGACCGATTCAGCTTCCACCAACATATCATTCTCACACTCAAATTTACTATAGTAGATATTTTCTAATGACAGTTAACTTCTGTAAGTTGAGCACAAACTCAACAATCTGAAACTTTATAAGCAAATGTCATAAAAATGAATCGGTGTGTATGCGTGAAAGATGAAACATAGTTTATTCATGTTTACATGGAACATACACTTGTAGTTTTACATGACAATACAATAACAATGGACGACGTGTATGCGTGAAAGATGAAACATAGTTTATTCATGTTTACATGGAACATGCACTTGTAGTTTTACATGACAATACAATAACAATGGACGACGAACACCCTCCTCTTTTTCTTTTTTTTTTGATACATTCTGATGGGTTAAGGAAACCCAAACCAAAACAAAAGGAAAAAAAAAAAAAAAAAAAAACTGACAAAAAATGAGTTAATCAGATCTCCTCTTCCTCCTATGATAAATCTTCTTCGCCTTATCAGCCACCAAGATTTCTCTGAAATAAGGAGAGAAATCCTCATAACGAATCTCCACCCAGCTGCCAGAAGGGTGATTACTAGCTAAACTGTCAGCTGCCCTATTGGTTTTCCTATAGGAATGTGAGATTTTCCAAGAAAACAATCTACTTCGAAGTATTTTAATTCTTCTCCAGATTTTCAAAACATTCCAAGGGGGAACAACATCCTGATTAGTGAAAAGGTTGTTCATATTGCCACTGAATCAGTAGTCATGTGGACATCCAACAAACTCTTATGGACAGCCATTTTCAACCCTAATTCGGTACCTTGTAACTCATGGGCAAGAACATAAATATGCAAGCTTCCACCATTAGCTGCACTTAAAACATCTGCATTATGATCACTGATAACTACACCGAAACCTCAAGAATCTTTAGACTTTGATCCATTTATGTTAATCATCACCTCACCCTCAGAAGGAGCTAACCAAATGCAATCAATAACTTCAGGCAAGAAAAAAAAGGCAATCCACACTCAATCTGTTCATAAACCATATGTTATTTAAGCTATCATCAACCTTTTGCTTGGAAACTGAAATCTTCATTCTAACATCCTGAACCACAAGCAGATTAATCTAATCTTGAGAGTTATATTGATCTTTGAAGATT
This sequence comes from Papaver atlanticum, assembly GCA_023531105.1. Lineage (NCBI taxonomy): Eukaryota > Viridiplantae > Streptophyta > Magnoliopsida > Ranunculales > Papaveraceae > Papaver > Papaver atlanticum. The sequence goes on along the minus strand of JAJJMB010008071.1, from coordinate 8,896,376 downwards.
CTTTGGTTTCTTTCAGTCCAAATATGATAGATGAATCCATTCAAAACCAATTTCTTAATTAAAGAAATGCATCCTGAGTTTTTAAAAGTCTGATCACACCAAGCTATTTTCTCATCCCAATGATGATGCACATCTCTGACATAACCCAACTTCAAAATAAGCCCCTTCCAAATCCCATCAAAGAAAGTGCAGCCATGAAAGAGATGGTCTTCAGTTTCTTCAGCCCCATTACACAAAATCCAAGAAGCATCATTTAGCACTCCCCATTTTAATAATTTGCTTCTAGTCTTTAATATTTTATGGAAATCCAACCATGAGATAAAAGATTGTCTAGGAATGTGACTCTTGAACCAAACTAGATCTTTCCAAATAGGTGAAGGGTTATGAGAGGAAATACAGAGATAAGTAGATCTCGTAGAGAACTTACCTGAAGTATTAGATCTCCAAACCAGTTGATCAGCTTCAAGGGTGTTAAACTCGGCAGAAGAGATATGACTCACCACAGTTTGCATTTCCTCTTCCATAAAGTCAGGAAAAAAACCAATTTTCATCTGAGATAAAGTCAGCTACTACCATCAGCTCCAATAGACTCAATAACAGTATTATCCACCAAATCAACCAGCTAATCTTTTGGATGTCGGTTATCATACACAAAGTTTGTATTACTGCTATCTCCAAGAACCACCCTTATCTGTTGCTTTGCTAACTCCCTAAACTAAAGGATTCTTCTCCAACACCATGAAGAGTCTTGAGCTACCTTCATTGTCCATAATTCTTGGTTTTTAATAAGATTAGCTTCAACCCAAGTGGTCCAGATAGTTTCCTTACCAGAAACCAAATCCCAAATGTGTCTTCAGTTAGCAGTCATGTTTGTAAATTCAGGGTCTTTGATTCCCATGCCTCCATCTTCATAAGCATGACAAGCATTTGACCAACTTATAGGATTATAACCCTTTTTCATATCAGGACCAGCCACAAGAATCTTTTGAACTTAGTATTAAGCTCCTTAATAACCCTCTTAGAAAGAACAAGACAAAAGAACCAAAAGTATAATATTCCACTTGAAACTGCTTTAATGAGTAAACCTCTGCCAAGATAAGCAAGAAAAATAGACTTCCAAGATAAAATCCTAGCATCAACTTTATCTAACAGATGAATAAAATCTTTGTGGGAAACTCTAGTAGAGATTAAAGGGATACCAAGGTATCTAACATGCAGCTCTCCCTTTGACAATCGAGAATTTGAATAATCTGGTCTAGAATACCATCCTCCACAACAACAGAAAAAATAAAAGTTTTTTGTTTGTTCATTTCTAAATCAGTGCATGTACTAAACTCAGATAAAGCAATATTTAGACTAGAAGAAGCTGAGATAGTACCTTTAAAGAAAATCAAGACATCATCAACAGAACATAAGTGGGTGAGACTTGTCATCTTGCATCTTGGATGAAAACCAAAGTTTTAAAGTTGGGCCTTGAAAAAGCGGGGGTCTAACAACCACACCCACTATTTCGCTTAGCAATCTATATGGATTAACTCCAATATACTTTTAAGAGAATCAACTAGACAGTCAGACTCAATCTTAATAAAAAGTATATATAAGAGTTATATCTCAATTTCTCGATTCAATCCCAACTCAAACAAATAGAATCTGCGAGTCTAATTGAATACAAGAGAAATAAACTTGAACGGTACCAAAGACCAATGTTCAAGGATCAATCAATTTCAATCAACAACCAAAGGTTGGATTTACCAATTGATCGATACAAACGCACAACCTGTGATATTTCAATTATATAACAAAGTATAATGCGGAAAAGAAATAACACAGACACCAGAAGTTTTGTTAACGAGGAAACCGCAAATGCAGAAAAACCCCAGGACCTAGTCCAGATTGAACACCATATTGTATTAAGCCGCTGCAGACACTAGCCTACCACAAACTAACTTCGGTCTTGACTGTAGTTGAACCCCAATCATCACACTGATTCAAGGTACAGTTGCGCTCCTTACGTCTCTGATCCCAGCAGGATACTACACACTTGATTCCCTTAGCTGATCTCACCCACAACTAAGAGTTGCTATGACCCAAAGTCGAAGACAATAATAAACAAATCTGTATCACACAGAAAAGTCTACAAGAATAGATAAATCTGTATCCCACAGAAATACCTAAGAGTTTTGTTCTGTCTTTTGATAAATCAAGGTGAACAGGAACCAATCGATAACCCGAACTTATATTCCCGAAGAATAGCCTAGAATTATCAATCACCTCACAATAATCTTAATCGACTAGCGAAACCAGATATTAAGGAATCACAAACGATGAGGCGAAGATGTTTGTGACTACTTCATATCTTTCCTATCAGAGAAATAAATCTCAAGCCAATCTTACGATTGCACTCAATCACGATAGAAACAGCAAGATCAGATCACACAACTACAGATAAAATAGTTGGGCCTGGCTTCACAATCCCAATGAAGTCTTTAAGTCGTTAACCTACAGGGTCTCGTTAGAAACCTAAGGTTAAAGGAGAATCGACTCTAGCTTTTAAAACTAGTATCACATAGGAGGTGTGGGGATTAAATTTCCCAGTTTATAGAGTTCTCCCTTATATAGTCTCAAAATCAGGGTTTGCAATCTAAGTTACCTTGGTAACAAAGCATTCAATATTCACCGTTAGAGAAAACCTGATTAGATTCAAGATAATATCTTTCAACCGTTAGATCGAACTTAGCTTGTTATACACAAATGAAATATACGTCATTTAGGTTTGAGTAACCGTACCTAAACGTGTACACCTAGTTGGTTCAAAAGTAGTTAACAAAATGGTTAGCCATATGAGCACTTTCATATCGACCTTATTCATCTTCACCATAACTAGTCCAAATGACTCAAATGAACTAGTTCAAGAGTTGTTCAATTGGTTAGATCTTATAGAAGTATACAAGACACAATCGAAGCAAAATCGGTTTTGATTCACTCGAATCGATTCATGAACATTATAGCCACGGTTTGCAATTGCATTCCTTATTATATAAATGTTTTAGTTCATGAACAAACCAATTTTAGAAAGTAACACACTTAAGTATGCGTACGGGTATGTATACTTAAGTAACCGTATTTTAGTTTGTTTTGGTTTCCAAACTCAGCAGAAATTCACGGACGTGAACATCCGCCAGTATGCGTACGGGTACGCATACTTAGGTAACCGGATTGAGTTGGTTTTGATTTCCAAGCTCAGCAGAAATTCACGGACGTGAACTTCCGCCAGTATGCATATGGGTACGCATACTTACCCAGTCTCCATCAACCATTTAGTACACGCACAAGTATACATACATTTGGTTCCCGATTTTGGACTTATACACTAATGTGCGAACACATTATATGCTTATATCCAAAGATGGTTACATGTTCTAAACTCTTTATTTCAATCATTTAATAACATTCTTAGAGGATGTTAAATAGAGGTTATTCACACACTATTTTTCATCAAAGCAATTTTCAAGATATTGAAATAATCAACATGACTTTCGTCACTTGTAAAGATGAATTTGGCCAAAGCGAAAGCTTACCAACACATATTTTGAAAAATAGATAAGCGAGATAAACTCGGCTCGAAATAGCAAATGTGTATAATCGAAGTCTATACAGCAATACGACTTTTTTCTCAAGATAAGAGATAGAGTAGATAGACTTTTGAGTGATAGATAAGTTCAAGTATCCATGTACCTTTTTGTCGTTGAAGATCCACCAGTTCCTTGAGTAGTTCTTCGTCTTTGCATGATGAACGCCATGGAGTCTAGAGCTCAACTACACTTTCTATCCTAGTTCGAGACTTATCTATAAGTAGACTAGAATCAAGACTTATAGTTTTGGCAACTAAACTTGACAATCAAGCTTGAGATAGCTACGCTTGCGAGTTCGGCCGAGCAGTTCTCTAACAATCTCCCCCTTTTTCAATTTTAGTGACAAAACTATCAATACATATGGAATACAAAATAAATAAACTTTGCAGCTTCTCATCCACATGCTTGATCTCCTTGGTTCTTCAACATTACTTGAAATCTTCGTCACTTCCAAGTACTCCAATGATTCCAAAGATATTCAATTCAGCATCACCGTTGTTGAAGATCCGTAGCCATAACAATGAGAAAATAATAGCTCTCAATCATTGTTACACAGTGTCATAGTATTATTTTACATCATCAAAGTTCAATTGTATCACAACTTCGACAACAATACTATGGTGATATGTATCACTCCCCCTTAGTCAATACTCCATCTCACATTGAAACCACTCCCCCTTACATAATGATCCGAAAACCATATGTATTTGTAGTGTGAACTACACATTAATTCTCCCCTTTTTTGTCAATAAAATTGGCAATGGTACGAAAACTAGTAGGATCCTAATGAAATTTCCATAGAGACACTTCATGACCAAAAGAAAGTACATACCAACTTTTTAGATGCAATTATATAGCCGGAGCTAAATGCATTCATCAAGGAGTTTATAAAGATACAAGATAACCCCTATAATATTCCACAGCCGCACTCCCCACAAAGATTTGACAATTAAGCACAAGTTCAATTGAGAACTCTCCCCCATAAAATGTCATTCCCGAAAGAACAACAAGAGCGACCTTACTTTCACAAGAAAAGAAGGATTTCTTTGGACATTAACAAATTACATAGGAATATGAATTTGTATCCAAAAATCTCAACTAAATTAACCACAAGCTAACTTATGATTAATTTAATCGGAAATGCTCACATAAGAGAACTTACGGAGCCGCACAATATTTAACATAAGAATATGGATCAGGGAAGATCAATACTGTGGAATAAACAAAGATTCATTCTATTCTTTATCACCATTTGCACAATGACATATAATAGACTTAATCTTTTTAAACAAAAGCTCATCCTATCTTCCATCAATATTTTCATAATGACATAATAGGCTTATCTTTTGTTTGTAAAAAATTCATTCATTCTTTTATCAATACTTGCATATCGACATATGAAAGACTTAACTTTTGACCACGTATGGGACAATCATAGTTCACGGACGCAAACACACATATCCCATAACAAGTTGCAATATATAAAACCATAAAGATTAATACTGCAAAATCATCTTCCAAATCAACTTTTAGAATTTAAACAAATAAATCTAAAAACATTGCAAGATGAAAATCGTTGGAAATAGCCATGTGTAATCACAAAAACGGCTATTCCAAACCCTAGTTATCTTTCTTAAAACACAAGAATAAATTCTCATAAGAAGTTTCCTAGACATTGAGACCTCTGCAAAATTCTTTATCGTCCCCGAACTCCTTGTCGTCAACATCCATGGGAACATATGGTTCGTGAAGAAAGGAGTCAATTCCAACAAACCTTTTGGGCTGATGATGTCGAACCATGGCCTTCTAAATTTCAAGAGTTCTTATAACAACAACCTTTATTTGTTGAATCTCCTTTCTTGTCTCCTTCAACTCTTCAAGAACATCAGAAAACTTCTGAGAATTTGAAGGAACATCTCCTGGCTTCCTCACATTCCTTCTTTTTCTTTTCAAAGTTGGAGGTAACAGAGATTTTTCTTTTTCCTTCATGATTGATGGCTTGCCAATCATATTAGCCTCTTTCCCAACAGAAGACATAATGCTTGGAGTATCCATATGCGTACGGGTTTGTGGGAGGAAATCACAACTTAAACTCAACAAGCAGTCTTAAGTTTAAAAGAGTTTCAGAGAAGGAAAAAAGGAATGTAGGGTTACGAAACCTTAAAACACAGGTTCGCGCACGCACAACTCACAACCCGAAGAAAGGTAGAATTGTCGAGAATAACCATCTTTTATTGATTGACCAGAGAAGTCCTTTCCAATATCAATTAGATATGGAAGAATTCCAATATTGCAAAACAGGCAAAGCTAAAAAAGAAAAACAAACAAATTTAAAACCATTTCTTTTTTTATAAAGCCTGAGATGTACAGAATCTTGTCTCTTTTGATCAGGCACATGAGACAAGATGCACTAACCAACACAATTTAAGTTGTGCTGGGGTGAACAATAATCTGTCCACCAAGTTCTTTTTGATCGGAATTTATAGAACCCTGTTTCTTATAGTTTTTAGACCATAACTTTCTTTCTAATGGTCTTGTCTTGTCCTTGGAAACTAACTTCTTTGACGAAGATAAAATCTTACATACCTCAACGGTCTTTTGAATAAGTTTGAACTTGTTTGCTAATCGAATCGCTCTTCGTTGAAGTTTCTTGACATGCCTCAATTTGTTTTTGTACTTGAAACACTTTGACAGCTCATGACCTTTGAGCGAACAATAGGAGCATGCCAACCTAGAATATGATTCAGACTCCCGAGATGTGCAAGCTGCTAGACACAGAGTGAACCTGAAAAATTTGACAGAGAGTTCCCAACAGAAAGGTCAATTTTTTCTTCCAGATAGGTTGAGTTTTCTCCTGAAAGACTATCGAGATTGATGTATGTATTGCTACAATTATCAAAATCAATATTTTCACAAAGAAGTGCAAAACTTGACAACAAGCTTGAGATAGCAACGCTTGCGAGTTCGACCGAGCAATGCTCTAACAATTTCCCCCTTTGTCAATTTTAGTGACAATACTATCAATACATATGGAATACAAAATAAATAAACTTTGCAACTTCTCATCCACATGCATGATCTCCTTGGTTCTTCAACATTACTCGAAATCTTCGTCACTTCCAAGTACTCCAATGATTCCAAAGATATTCAATGCAGCATTACCGTTGTTGAAGATCCGTAGCCATAACAATGAGAAAACAAAAGCTCTCAATCATTGTTACATAGTGTCATAGTATTATTACACAACATCAAAGTTCAATTGTATCACAACTTCGACAACAATACTATGGTGATATGTATCACTCCCCCTTAGTCAATACTTCATCTCACATGAAAACTACTCCCCCTTACATAATGATCCGAAAACCATATGTATTTGTAGTGTGAACTACACATTAATTCTCCCCCTTTTTGTCAATAAAATTGGCAAAGGTACGAAAACTAGTGGGATCCTAATGAAATTTCCATAGAGACACTTCATGACCAAAAGAAAGCACATATCAACTTTTTAGATGCAATCATATAACCGAAACTAAATGCATTCATCAAGGAGTTTATAGAGATACAAGATAACCCCTATAATATTCCACAGCCGCACTCCCCACAAAGATTTGGCAATTAAGCACAAGTTCAATTAAGAACTCTCCCCCATATAATGTCATTCCCGAAAGAACAACAAGAGAGACCTTACTTTCACAAGAAAGGAAGGATTTCTTTGGACAATAACAAATCACATAAGAATATGAATTTGTATCCAAAATACTCAATTTAATTAACCAAAAGTGAACCCATGATTAATTCAACCGGAATACGCAACCAAATTAACCACAAGAGAACCCATGATTAATTCAATCGGAAATGTTCAACATAAGAAAACTTACGGAGCCGCACAGTATACACATACAAATATGGATCAGGGAAGATCAATACTGTGGAATAAACAAAGATTCATTCTATCTTTCATTACTATTTGCACAATGACATATAATAGACTTAATCTTTGTAAACAAAAGCTCATCCTTTCTTCATCAATATTTGCATAATGACATAAAGGGCTTATCTTTTTTTTTTGTCAAAAGTTCATTCATTCTTTTATCAATACTTGCATATCGACGTACGAAAGACTTCACTTTTGACCATGTATGGGACAATCATAGTTCACGGACGTAAACACACATATCCCATAACAAATTGCAATATATAAAACCATAAAGATTAATACTGCAAAATTATCTTCCAAACCAACTTTAGAATTCAAATAAATAAATCTAAAAACATTGAAGATGAAAATCGTTTGACATAGATATGTGTAATCACAATAATGGCTATTCCAAACTCTAGTTATTCTTCTTAAAAACACAATAATAAAATTCTCATAAGAAGTTTTCCTAGACATTGAGACCTCTAAAAAATTCTTTATTGTCCCCGAACTGCTTGTCGTCAACAACCATTGGAACATACGGTTCGTAAAGATAGGAGTCAATTCCAACAAACCTTCTAGGTTGATAATGTCTAACCAGGGCCTTCTGAATTTCAAGAGTTCTAGGTTGAAACACTTTGACAGTTCATGGCCCTTGAGCGAACAATATGAGCATGTAACCATGGAATATGATTCAGGTACCTAAGATGTGCAAGCTGCTAGACACATAGTAGAACCTGAAAAATTAGACAGAGAGTTTCCAACGGAAAGGTCAGTTTTTTCTTCCAAATTGGTTGAGTTCTCTTCTGAAAGAATATCAAGATTAAAGTATGTATTGATACAATTATCAAAATCAATATTTTCACAAAGAAGTGCAACACTTGACTTTTCGTCTTCATTAGAATCATAGTTGTCAGACATTTCAGCAAGAGTTGCAGCAAGACCTTTTTTTCTAGTGTATTTCTTTCGATTTGGACACTCATTTGCAAAATGACCAAAACCTTTACACTTAAAGCACTATGGAATATCCTAGTCATCAACCACATCAGCAATCCTATTTTTAGGAGGAATGTGATTGTGAGGTTTATCTGACGATCTGGGTCTGTCTCTAGAGAACCGTTTACTTCTCTTCAATAGAAGATCTCTAAACTGTCTTGTGATCAACGAGACTGACTTGTTGTTTTGGGGTAAAAACTAATTCCGCTGTTTTTGGTAAATTTGGGTGTGTTGATGAGAAATGAATTCAAACCCTAAACAAATGCACTACACGGGAGTACTTTTAGATTCGAGAGATTAATCTGTAAGACTCTGGCCTAAACCAAGAAATGTCTGTTCCAGATTCAATTCGGTCACAAAGTGAAGGAGAAGGGTTGATATTAGGGAGGGAAGCGAAGAAGGTGTTGAGATCAAAATGTTGAATTACGAAGGTGTGGCTGTTTTATGACTTGTATCAGAATGTGAAACTAGCTTGTAGAATGTAAGCTATCAGTTCTGGGTGTTTTCTGGATACTTGTGTTAATAACACTTGTGTTTTTTTGAAAATAGGTTTAAAAACCTATTTATACAAGTCATTGAGCGCACCCCTAATCTCATAGGAAGTGGAGGAAGTTAAGTGGTGGAGAAGTGGGGTTGTGCAAAAGGTGGTGACCATCACGTTTCCATTATGTGGGAAGACCGGTCACCCTTTCACCCACTACTCCCTCATTGCTTAACCGTCGGTCCTTTCCTGGCACTTTCTCGTAATGAGCGCGTTGCACGCCGCACGCCGTAAACCACCAGACCAATACCCCAGTAAGCATCCCCCAGTTTGTGACATGTTTGATGTCTCGAGTAAATGGGTCAAGTCGTGAAACTTTCCGCTTAAAGTAGCACATAATGCTTGTAGGTCAAATAATAAAATTATTTGTGAGATCAATATTCATAAAGCATCGTTTATAATTGATGCACATGAAGCATCGCTTTCAAAAAAACTGCTGAAAACAATCAATATGTAGGAAGCATCGTTGTTTTAGAGTTCGTCCAAATTAGTCGCGAGTTGAATGTCTCAAAAAAAGCGTGACTGGCCACCTTTGGGCGATCGTTTGGGAACCCTATGAGCAAGCCACAACTTGGATGATCATTCCCTGTGGAGGAGGGATGGACGGTGATTACAGCGATACCCTGTTGGCCTCCTGAAAATAAATCTAGACCATCCGACCATGCTAGCGAAGTTGGATGGATGAGATGATCTGCGGAAGTTGCGTACTGTCATTGGATTATGCAAATAGCGCGACCAGCTTCTTTTGGGTGATCGTTCGGAGACCACATGAGAAAGCCGTGGCTTGGCCGATCGCTCCTCGCGGAAGAGGGGTGGCTGGTGATCACAGTGTCACCCTATTGGTCATCTAGAATCCGTTCTAAGTCGTTCGACTAAGCTGGCGAAGATGGACTGACGCGATTGATTGGCGGCAGTTGCATAACACCGTTTATTCAATTTAGGGTTTTTAAAACACGTGCGATCACCCTACTTTGGGCAATCGTTTCGATGCGCCTATGGATTGACGTGTGAAGTTTGACCAGTTTGGGATGAAGGTGAGTTGCCGGTGAAAACACTGGCGCTTTTTTGATCGTCCAAAACACGATCTAAGCCGTCAAACTTGGCTGGCTAAGTTGCCGGATGCGGTAGTTTTGAGACCGTTATGGTTGGTCTTAGCTCGTTTGAGCTCTTTTTTCAACAGTGCGATCACCCTAACTTATGGTTAATGACCAGGGATGCTGTGGGTGAACTAAAAGTATCCCGATCGGCTTAAGTAATAGTGAGCCTGTCGGTGGACATTATGGAGGTTTCCTAGTTCCGCTAGGAAGAGGTTAAGCTTGTTGAATTGTGTGGCCAAATCGTGTGGCCGCGATTGCTCTTTAAGACTGACATGGACAGTCTAGATTTTCCTTAAGGAATTTAGGCGCGTCGATCGTGCTAAATTTAATTAAAATGCGCGTTGACACAAAAATCTCTTTATCAGAGAGTGGTGTATCCTGTGCAAGTGTTTTCATGCGGGTCTCAATACTGACACTTCGGGAGATTCGTGCTACTCCGCTGCGAGTGAACATTAATCGTCATGTCATTCCAATATTGAGAGTTCTGCTGGGGAACATAGCATAGGAAAATACTAGACAGGTAATGCATTAGTAAATAATGTTGGTGGAAAATAAAATTCATAGAATATTTGGGATTGTTCCTATATGGACCATTCTGAGTGAATTATATATATATATATATATATACAAATATATTGAATTTCTCAATACATTTGTGAATGAAGAGGTTTATGCACTCATCACTTTCAAATGGCTTCTGTTCCTTTGCAGGATGACAGTGCATTAAAAACAGGGTTTCATAATTTTATCCCTAAACTGAAAACCACCATCAACATTAAGTCCCCTGCTTAGCACGTAGTAGTGACATTGTTGTGGGATAATCACTAGATGGTGATAGATGAAAATAAAATTCATGAGAAGAGTAAACAAACGTTACCAGTAGAGAGAGAGGCCGGCTTGGCCTTTGAGCAGAACACGTTTAATAAAACGTCGATGCAAGTAGCGATCACCCATCTAGTACGTTGATGCTGAGAACACTAAAATGATGTATTTAAGTAGTGGAGACTCTACTGATGAGTGTTAAGGCAGTTGAGCCTTGAATACAAAGATGAGTGTTGAGGTGGTGGAGCCGTCAGCACTATGATGTGTTGAGGCAGTGACGCTTGATAATACGAGTGAGTGATGAGGAGATTGCGCGTCTCAACACTAAGATGTGTTGAGGCAGTGATGCCTGACAACACAGTAGTGAGTGTTGAGGAATTGCTTCGTCTCAACACTAAGGTGAGGATATGTTGAGGCAGTATGCCTGACAACACAGTAGTGAGTGTTAAGGAATTTGCACATCTCAACACTAAGAGGAAGGATGTGTTGAGGCAGTATGCCTGGCAACACAGTAGTGAGGGTTGAGGAATTTGCACGTCTCAATACTAAGAGGAGGATATGTTGAGGCACTATGCCTGACAACACATTAGTGAGTGTTGAGGAATTTGTACGTCCCAACACTAAGAGGAAAACGTGTTGAGGCAGTATGCTTGACAACACAATAATGAGTGTTGAGGAATTTGCACGTCTCAACACTAAGAGGAAGGATGTGTTAGGAAGTACGCCTGGAAACACAGTAGTGAGTGTTGAGGAATTTGCACGTCTCAACACTTAGAGTAGGATGTGTTGAGGCACTATACCTGACAACACAGTAGTGAGTGTTGAGGAATTTTTACGTCCCAACACTAAGAGGAAAACGTGTTGAGGCAGTATGCCTGACAAAACAATAGTGAGTGTTGAAGAATTTGCATGTCTCAACACTAAGAGGAAGGATGTGTTGAGGAAGTACGCCTGGCAACACAGTAGTGAGTGTTGAGGAATTTGCATGCCTCAACACTAAGAGGAAATCGTGTTGAGGCAGTATGCCTAACAACACAATAGTGAGTGTTGAGGAATTTGCATGTCTCAACACTAAGAGGGAGGATGTGTCTAGGCAGTATGCCTGGAAACACAGTAGTGGGTGTTGAGGAATTTGCACGTCTCAACACTAAGAGGGAGGATGTATTGAGGCAGTATGCCTGGCAACACAGTAGTGGGTGTTGAGGAATTTACACGTCTCAACACTTAGAGCAAAACGTGTTGAGGAAGTATGCCTGACAACACAATAGTGAGTGTTGAGGAATTTGCACATCTCAACACTAAGAGGGAGGATGTGTTGAGGCAGTATGCCTGGCAACACAATAGTGGGTGTTGAGGAATTTGCACATCTCAACACTAAGAGGGAGGATGTATTGAGGCAGTATGCCTGGCAACACAGTAGTGGGTGTTGAGGAATTTGCACGTCTTAACACTAAGAGGAAAACGTGTTGAGGCAGTATGCCTGACAACACAATAGTGAGTGTTGAGGAATTTGCATGTCTCAACACTAAGAGGGAGGATTTGTTGAGGCAGTATGCCTTGCAACACAGTAGTGGGTGTTGAGGAATTTGTACGTCTCAACATTAAGAATAAATCGTGTTGAGGCAGTATGCCTGACAACACAATAGTGAGTGTTGAGGAATTAGCGCGTCTCAATACTAGGATATTTAAAATTTATTTGATATACCTAATAGATATAAAACATTTAGTTTAAGGATAGTTACTTAGCTCTGTCTCTGCTAGGCATGTCCTTCGCGCATGATTGGGCTTTGGGTATATTAGGCTCTCCCAAGAGTAAGCCGCATCAGGCGTTAGTGATGACATCAGGATGACGACGGATTGATAGACGGACAAAAGTCCCCAGGTCTTGATGGGAAGAAAAATAGCCGGTTGTAAAGAGAGTTGTTCAACAAGACTTACTCATGGAACTTGTGAAGCTACACTCTCTCTAGGAAATTGCGTCACATTTGCGAGTTGTCCATACGGCAACAAATAATCTTCAGGATTGGACGGCTTGTTGGAGACCCTCTCAGGTATAGACTTTGGCAGGGAACATACTCCTAGTTTCGCTTTGTTGCTATGTATCCATGAGCACCCCAGAACCATATCATGATTCGGGTATTCCTTTACAATATGAAACTTGGCGTCTGTTAGGGCGTCTCCTATCTTGATCTTGAGATTAATGTACCCATAGGCATTTATCGACCTTCTTTCTCATCTTTCGATCATAGTCGGGCAGTGAGCAGCTTCTAGATCTCAGAGTCTTGACAGTGACAATGTTGAAGTCATAGGCCGCGTCAATCAGTATGCTTTTAAACTCGACACCTTTCAGGTGAGTAGTGGTTAGGAGTCCCCAGTTACGTTTACCAGCCGTACCTTCCAAGAGAGACTAGGATTTCGGGGTAGCTTCTCCAATTGAAAAAAATCGCCTGCCCGACACAACACGGTTGAGGGATGAAAATATATCTCGGCGTTGCGCCTTGGTAAAATAGAGAATCTCACACACATGTTCCATCATAGATTACACGGTTTTTAGAACATAGTTCCCAGAAAGCATTAATGCACAACTCCACCAATTGATGTTCAGTCACATTTGGATCATGAAAATCTAACGCCTGAATTCTGAATCCCTTGACATAATCATTCGGATGTTCGTTGTTTCGCTCCTTATGAGTTGTGGCTATGTCCGTTTGAGTTTTGGCAAGAATTTCCTATCTCTCCATTAAATCGATAATGGTAATGGGAGGTTGGTTTCCTATTGCTCCTCCAGTCTCTCGTCCAGACGAAGAAGTGGTAGCAGCTCTAGTGTTGATTGGAGGCGTCATGCGTGAAGAAATATTAGGAGTATAGGCGGCTCTGGCTCTGGTAATAGGAGGCGTCACACCAGAGGGGATGCTTCCGGTGCTGCTGGTGTTGGTGCTAGAGGATGTAACGCCATGGGATGTGTTGACTGCGCTTGCGGACGGTACATTGGTGTTGGTCATTCCCTTTTGCTCTCATTCGATACGTCCACATACTCTGTCTGCATTGTCGTTGGCGGGGGCACAGACCTCAGACAAGGATTCAACATTTTTTTTGTCATCTCTGAAATTGGTGGCGTTCTCCGAGCGAATGTTTACTTGATCTTGCTACAGCTGGTTGGCCATACTCTTTAAGAGACAAAACGTCTCATTTTGCAGCTTGACAATATCAGCTTGATTTGCGACAACATCTTCTAATATTTTTTCCATACCTTCCATGGTGATTGGATTTAGAGCATTGGCGTCTTTGGAAGTGTTTGGGATTGGTGATTGAAGTGAATTCTGGTTAATTATTGAATTTAGACCTAAGATCCACCATCTTGAGTTTGGGAAGATTGAAATGAAATTAAAAATTGATCTTGCAACCGAGAGATTAACCTCCCACTGTGGTCGCCAGTTGTTTTGGGGTAAAATCTAATTCTGCTGTTTTTGGTAAATTTGGGTGTGTTGATGAGAAACGAATTCAAACCCTAAACAAATGCACTGCATGGGAGTACTTTTAGATTCGACAGATCAATCTGTAAGACTCTGGCCTAAACCAAGAAATGGCCGTTCCAGATTCAATTCGGTCACAAAGTGAAGGAGAAGGGTTGATCTTAGGGAGAGAAGCGAAGAAGGTGTTGAGATCAAAATGTTGAATTACGAAGGTGTGGCTTTTTTATGACTTGTATCAGAATGTGGAACTGGATTGCAGAATGTAAGCTATCAGTTCTGGGTGTTTTCTGGATACTTGTGTTTTTTTGAAAATAGGTTAAAAAACCTATTGATACAAGTCATTGAGCGCACCCCTGATCTCGTAGGAAGTGGAGGAAGTTAAGTAGTGGAGAAGTGGGGTTGTGCAAAAGGTGGTGACCATCACGTTTCCATTATGTGGGAAGATCGGTCACCCTTTCACCCACCACTCCCTCATTGCTTAACCATCCGTCTTTTCCTAACACTTTCTCATGATGGGCGCGTTGCACGCCGCACGCCGTAAACCACCAGACCAATACCCCAGTAAGCATCCCCCCAGTTTGTGACATGTTTGATGTCTCGAGTGAATGGGTCAAGTCGTGAAACTTGTGGCTTAAAGTAGCACATAGTGCTTTTAGGTCAAATAATAAAATTATTTGTGAGATAAATATTCATAAAGCATCATTTATAATTGATGCACATGAAGCATCACTTTTAAACAAACTGCTGAAAACAATCGATGTGCAGGAAGCATCGTTGTTTTAGAGTTCGTCCAAATTAGTCGCGAGTTGAATGTCTTAAAAAATAGCGTGACCGGCCACCTTTGGGCGATCATTTGGGAACCCTATGAGCAAGCCACAACTTGGTCGATCATTCCCTATGGAGGAGGGATGGCCGGTGATTACAGCGATACCCTGTTGGCCTCCTGAAAATAAATCTAGACCATCCGACCAGGCTAGCAAAGTTGGATGAATGAGATGATTTGTGGCAGTTGCGTACTGCCGTTGGATTATGCAAATAGCGCGACCAGCTTCTTTTGGGTGATCGTTCGGAGACCACCTTAGCAAGCCGTGGCTTGGCCGATCGCTCCTCGCGGAAGAGGTGTGGCTGGTGATCACAGTATCACCTTATTGGCTATCTAGAATCCGATCTAAGTCGCTCGACTAAGCTGGCGAAGATGGACGGATGCGATTGATTGGCGGTAGTTGCATAACGCCATTTATTCAATTTAGGGATTTTAAAACACGCGCGATCACCCTACTTTGGGAAATCCTTTCGATACACCTATGGATTGACGTGTGAAGTTCGACCAGCTAGGGATGAAGGTGAGTTGCCGGTGAAAACACTGGCGCTTCTTTGATCATCCAAAACACGATCTAAGTCATCCAACTTGGCTGGCTAAGTTTTACGGATGCAGTAGTTTTTAGACCTTATGGTCGGTCTTAGCCCGTTTGAGCTCTTTTTTCAACAGCCCGATCAGCCTAACTTCTGGTTAACGACCAGGGATGCTGTGGGTGAACTAAAAGTATCCCGATCGGCTGAGGTAATAGTGGGCCCGCCGGTGGACATTATGGAGGTTGCCTAGTTCCGCTAGTAAGAGGCTAAGCTTGTTGAATTGTGTGGCCAAATCGTGTGGCCGCGATTGCTCTTAAGACTTACATGGACAGTCTAGATTTTTCTTAAGGAATTTAGGCGCGTAGATCGTGCTAAACTTTAATTAAAAAGCACGTTGACACGAAAATCTCTTTATCAGAGAGTGGTGTAGCCTGTGCAAGTGTTTTCATGCGAGTCTCAATACCGACACTTCTGGAGATTTGTGCTACTCCGCTGCGAGTGAACATTAATCGTCATGTCATGCCAATATTGAGAGTTCTGCTGGGGAACATAGCATAGGAAAATACTAGACAGGTAATGCATTAGTAAATAATGGTTGTGGAAAATAAAATTCATAGAATATTTGGGATTGTTGCCATATGCACCATTCTGAGTGAATTATATATATATATATATATATATATATATATATATATATTGAATTTCTAAATACATTTGTGAGCGAAGAGGTTTAAGCACTCATCACTTTCAAATGGCTTCTGTTCCTTTGCAGGATGACAGCGCATTAAAAACAGGGTTTCACAATTTTAGCCCTGAACTGGAAACCACCATCAACACTTGTCAAGATCTTCATCAGATGAATCATCCTCAGAAAGATCATCCTCAGAGATGCAAACATTTTTTCTTTTATCAAGTAATTTAGTGTTCTTTTGTGCTTTAAAGGCAACATCCTTTCCGGTTTTGGATATGTGCTAATGATCAAAGATCTTTATCTTCCTAACCAACGTATTTCTTGATAGAGCATCAAGGTTATTTCTTTCAATGATGGCATGTTTCTTAGAATTGTATCTAGATGGCAGCGATCTGATAATTTTCATCACAATGTCCTTTTCAGGAATAGTCTTACCTAATGCAAAGGTTGCATTAACAATTTCAGACACTTTGTGATTAAACTCATCAAATGAATCTTCATCTGTCATACGAAGGTTTTCCCAATCGGAATTTAGGATTTGAAGCCTAGCTTCCTTTTCACTGGTATTCCCTTCAAATATGGTTTCTAAGATATCCCAAGCATCTTTAGAACGAGTGCACGTAGTCACATGGTGCCGAAGATGTGGGGTAATGGCATGTATGATGGCATTCAAACCGTCGGAATTTTGCTTTGCAGCAAGTATCTCAGCAGCGTCATATGCACCAATATCTTTAGGTACGGTTGCATCTCCTACTGCCATAATGGGAGCATCATAGCCATTAACTACATAAAACCATGATTAAAAATCACGCGCTTGAAGAAAAGCACGCATAACAACTTTCCACCACAATTAATTTGATTCATCGAAGACTTGTGGTACGTTTATAGAGATATCACTTATGTCCATAGAGTCATATTGCTACAAACACAGACTTATAAGGTCTTATACGTGTTTGCCTGCTCTGATACCAATTTAAAAAGCGGGGGTCTAACAACCACACAAAATATTTCTCTTAACAATCTGTATGGACTAACTCCAATATACTTTTAAGAGAATCAACTAGATAGTCAGAATCAATCTTAATAAAAAGTATATCAAAGAGTTATACCTCAATTTCTCGATTCAATCCCAACTTAAACAAATAGAAATCTACGAGTCTAATTGAATACAAGAGAAATAAACTTGAACGTTTCCAAAGAAAAATGTTCAAGGATCAATCAATTTCAATCAACAACCAAAGTTTGGATTTACCAATTGATCGATACAAACGCAAAACCTGTGATATTTCAATTATATAACAAAATATAATGCGGAAAAGAAATAACACAGACACCAGAAGTTTTGTTTACGAGGAAACCGCAAATGCAGAAAACCCCCGGGACCTAGTCCAGATTGAATACCACAATGTATTAAGCCGCTAAAGACACTAGCCTACTACAAACTAAATTCGATTTGGACTGTAATTGAACCCCAATCAATCAATCTCACACTGATTCAAGGTACAGTTGCGCTCCTTACGTCTCTGATCCCAGCAGGATACTACGCACTTGATTCCCTTATCTGATCTCACCCACAACTAAGAGTTGCTACGACCCAAAGTCGAAGACCTTAATAAACAAATCTGTATCACACAGAAAAGTCTACAAGAATAGATAAATCTGTCTCCCACAGAAATACCTAAGAGTTTTGTTCCGTCTTTTGATAAATCAAGGTGAACAGGAACCAATCGATAACCCAGACTTATATTCCCGAAGAACAGCCAAGAATTATCAATCACCTCAAAATAATCTTAATCGACTAGCGAAAAAATATTGCGGAATCACAAACGATGAGACGAATATGTTTGTGACTACTTTTATATCTTTCCTATCGGAGAAATTAATCTTAATCAAATCTTACGATTGCACTCAATCATGATAGAAACAGCAAGATCAGATCACGCAACTACAGAGATAATAGTTGGGTCTTGCTTAACAATCCTAATGAAGTCTTTAAGTCGTTAACCTATAGGGTCTCGGTAGAAACCCAAGGTTAAAGGACAATAGACTCTAGCTTATACAACTAGTATCACACTGGAGGTGCGGGGATTAGATTTCCCAGTTGCTAGAGTTCTCCTTTATATAGTCTCCAAATCAGGGTTTGCAATCTAAGTTACCTTGGTAACAAAGTATTCAATATTCACCGTTAGATGAAAACCTGATTAGATTCAAGCTAATATCTTTCAACCGTTAGATCGAACTTAGCTTTTTATACACAAATGAAATATACATCATTTAGGTTTGAGTAACCGTACCTAAACGTGTACACCTATTTGGTTCAACAGTAGTTAACCAAATGGTTAGCCATATGAGCACTTTCATATCAACCTTATTCATCTTCACAATAACTAGTCCAAATGACTCAAATGAACTAGTTCAAGAGTTGTTCAATTGCTTAGATCTTATAGAAGTATACAAGACACAATCGAAGAAAAATCGGTTTTGATTCACTCGAATCGATTCAAGAACATTATAGCCATGGTTTGCAAATTGCATTCCTTATTATATAAATGCTTTAGTTCATGAAAAAACCAATTTTAGAGAGTAACAAACTTAAGTATGCGTATGGGTATGCGTACTTAAGTAACCGGATTTTAGTTTGTTTTGGTTTCCAAACTCAGCAGAAATTCACGGACGTGAACTTTCCGCCAGTATGCGTACGGGTACGCATACTCAGGTAACCGGATTGAGTTGGTTTTGATTTCAAAGCTCAGCAAAAAGTCACGGACGTGAACTTCCGCCAGTATGCGTACGGGTACGCATACTTACCTAGTCTCCACCAACCATTTAGTACACACACAAGTATGCATACATTTGGTTCCCGATTTTGGACTTATACACCAATGCGCGAACACATTATATGCTTATATCCAAAGATGGTTACATGTTCTAAACTCTTTATTTCAATCATTGAAACATTCTTAGAGGATCTTAAATAGAGGTTATTCACACACTATTTTTCATCAAAGCAATTTTCAAGATATTGAAATAATCAACATGACTTTCGTCACTTGTAAAGATGAATTTGGCCAAAGCGAAAGCTTACCAACACATATTTCGAGAAATAGATAAGCGAGATAAACTAGGCTCTAAATAGCAGATGTGTATAATCGAAGTCTATATAGCAATACGACTTTTGTCTCAAGATAGGAGATAGAGTAGATAGACTTTTGAGTGATAAATAAGTTCAAGTTTCCACATACCTTTTTGTCGACGAAGATCCACCAGTTCCTTGAGTAGTTCTTCGTCTTTGCATGATGAACGCCATGGAGTCTAGAGCTCAACTACACTTTATATCCTAGTCCGAGACTTAGCTATAAGTAGACTAGAAATCAAGACTTATAGTTTTTGCAACTAAACTTTACAACAAGCTTGATATAGCAACGCTTGCGAGTTCGACCGAGCAATGCTCTAACAAGCCTTTCATAAAATAAAAGAACTTAGCATCTCCATAGCAAGAACAAATAAATATGGAGAAAGGGACATCCCTGCCTGAGACCTCTAGAAGCTCTAGAAAAACAATATGGAGAACTTTTAATAAGGATTGAAAATTTGTGGTAGAAATGCACTGATAAATCCACTAAATAAAGATACTAGGAAAACCCATTTGTGGCAGGACATAAATAATAGCATCCCATTTAATAGTGTCATAAGCTTTTCTTAAATCGATCTTCAAAGCACATCTAGAAGATCCTGAAGATCTATGATAATTTCTCACAAGCTCATGAGCCACCATTATATCATCTTGAATTTACCTCCTAGAGATGAAAGCTGACATATTTAGGCTAATCAATCCCCTTATAATAGTCTTTATTAGATTTGCCAGATTCTTTGTTATGCACTTATAAACCACATTGCAGCATGAGATTGGTCTAAAATCAGATACAACAGTAGGATTCTTATTTTTGGCAATCAAAGTGATGAAAGTACTATTTACTTCTTTGAGGAGCTTTGACTTAGTAATGAAGTTCTGGACAGCTCCAACTAAATGATTTCCCATAATATTCCATCGAACTTTAGAGAAATGACTTTAAAAGCCATCGGGGCATGGAGCCTTGCTAGAACCAATAGAATTTAAAGTTATTACCACTTCTTTTCTAGTCACAGGTTTTATCAAATCAGTAGTATCATCTTGTTGAATACAAGAGTTGAAACATAAACCCATGGAAGACTCAAAAATATCAGAAGAACTATCTTCACAATGAAAAAGATCACAGTAGTAGTCAATACACACTTTAGAAATCTCTTTGTCCTAAGTCAGAGTAACATTATTTTCATTATTAAGAGATATGTTGTTTCTAGACCTTCTTTCTTTTATAGAGTTATGAAAAAAAAAGTATTAGAATCACCAATATTTAACCATTTAATCCTAGATTGCTGTTTAGTTGTAGACTCTTCAAATTTAGCTAATTTTTTCATACTCAACAACATACTCTCTTTCTCTTCTAGCTAAATCAATAAATAAAGGACAAGATTGCAACTGAGCTTGAGTACAATGAATTTTCTCTTTAGCTAAAAGAACTTTCTCTGAGACATTCCTAAACTTAATTTTTTTCCCAACGAATAATATGTTTTTTAACAAGTTTAAGCTTAGTAACTATGACATACATTGGATTCCCATTAACAAGTAGACTCCAAGCACTTTCAATCAAATCCATAAAATCATCAGGTTCATCCGTCAATAAATTAAAAATCTTGAAAGGAGGAGGACCATGAACCCGATCAGTAAAAATAAACACCACACTTGGAGAATGGTAAGATATACCTGGCAAGAGGAACTCTGCTTTAGAAAGGTTAAACTGAGAAATCCACTACATATTAACCATCACTCTGTCCAATTTAGATCTTATAATAGTATCGTCATGCTGACAATTTGTCCACGTGGAGAAGCTACCCGAATAAGGAAGATCTAACAAGAAAGATTATTGAATACATCTAGAAAAAGCTTCATAATGACAAGGCAAAATAAAAGAGCCCCCAACTTTCTCAGAAGGAAGAAGAATATAATTAAAATCACATAAGAATATAACAGCTTCATAATTAAAATCACCCAAGGTCTATTATTAAAAGAAGAAAAAGCTGACAAGGAATCCCAGAGATCATTCCTAGTAAGATAATAATTGTCAACATAGACAAAAGCAGCCACAAAATTCATCGAATAAGAAGTAGAAACATCAACAAAAATAACTTGAGATTTATAATGAATTAAAGTGACTTGAACAACAACATGATCCCATTCCACCCAGATTATACACTATCAAAACTATCATTATCAAGAAAACCCTATGAAGGATTTAAGTTATTTCTAATTCTCACTTTATTTTGAACTTGAACATGAGTTTCAACAATACTAAAAATAGAAATCTTATTATAAGATCAATATAATATTAATAGAAATCAAGATTCGTACAAAGATTTAGTTCCTAGCCTAGCAACAAGCTGAGCACCAACACCCTTTTAAATAGCAACACCCAATCTGTAAAAAAACAAATTTACCTACACCACCACTAGCATCATTACTAACTAGACAATTCTTCAATCTCTTAAAAAAAATACAAAGTATCCTCACTAAGGTCTTCCAAAGTATAAAAGGCTAGAACATCCAAATCATAGCCGTGTGATACACATTTGTCTAAATATTTAGTACGTTTGCGCAATACGGCATTCGAAACAGCTTGGCCTGGAATAAAAGCACGAATGCCTTCACATGTGAAGGGTGGGACGCTTGTGATATCCACACAAACATATGGAGATTCTCCTAATTACAAATAAAAATATCCCAGGGCGTAAATCTCTATTGTTATTTGACAAAAACCCAAGGGCCACTTCTTTATGCACAGGCACACCAACCTTTTAACAAATGTCGGTGATTACATCACGCACGAGGTCATGTCATAACTTGATCCCAACACCAAAAATATCTATAGGTTTATTGAAACTTGAGCATAAGCCACCTTTGACGAAAAGAGGAATACTAAGGCGGTAGCAAACTATGGCTTTAAACTGTCTTGGCCTGAGGCACTGATTTAGCCCGCTAATGGGTACAACAAAAAGATAATCTTGTGCATGATTAATACGGTTGCATTTCCACAGAATGGAATCTCTTGCAGACATTGAAGATTGGATGGGGATTAGCTTATCCTGATCAAATGATTTACTTCTAATTGATTTAGAAGATCATTTAAACCTATTATATTCCAACATCCTATGTTGAACATCATATAATGATATTAGGAAGAGAGATTGTACCTCTTGCAGACTTCTTCAAATCTGCGATCTTTGGAAGAAGATTTAGAGTAGGTTGTGAAGTTAAACCTCTCTTCTGAAAATGAGCTATTGACCCAGAGCTAGGAGCATCATTTATACTAGTTTTCAACTGAGTGGCCTGCAGAATAGCCTGGAAATTTTCTTTGTTATGTTCAGATGATAGCTCATGATTGTTTTCCATACACGTATCCAAAATGACAAAAAGATTTGATAATAAGAAATCTTTTTTTTTTGCTCAATCAAATGATTTTATTACCTCAAAAATATCAAAAATTACAAAAACTCCAATGGAGCAAAATGAAAAATAAAAGAGAATAAACTAAAAAAAAGGACAACCAACTTACAGACTCTTATGATAAGTTTAACAGAACCTATTGTACACCTGTTCAGGTGACTCCATTATTGTAATGAAGTTTGGCTTAGTCAGATATTTCTGACTAAAACCCTTCATCCAATCCTGCTCCTCTCTTAGCCAAGGAAACTACTGTAAAATTTATTTCTCTCACATTATTGTCAGTTTGCACATTAAGCAATTGACTTCTTATTCTTTCCCATCTCACCTGAATAAACCATGGTAATTTTCCAGAGGTATAAGACTTCACAGCAGCATATGAATTTGAGAAAATGAGAATATTCTGTTCTCTATTCTTCACAGCCCATTCTGCAGCACCTATAACATCCATGATTTCAGCTATGAAATTTGTAGCTATTCCCAAACCTTTTGATTCAGCATATACAGATTCACCACTACTACTTCTGCAAACAAAACCAAATCCTGCTAAACCAGGATTGCCTCTGGAAGCACCATCACAGCAGATCAATGTTTGTTTTAACACATGAAGCTTAAATCTTACCTCTATTATCCTTTGTAGCTTTATTGGTCTTCTACCCATATCAAAATTCCTGAGTACTTGGAAATCATAGCTACAGTCCCACATAAAACCTATCATTCTCATTTGAGCAATCCTTTGTAAATTGTTTTATTATATTTTTTAATCTATCAATAACCACTTTCCCTTCTTCAAAGAAAATTTTGTTCCTTAAGAACAAAATTTCCATTATAGTGATAGAAGTAGCCAATGTTAGAGCATAGCTCGGTTGAACCCACCAAGCGTTGGTATGTCAAGTTTGGTTGTCATATTTTAGTGAATAAAAAGTTATTTAAAGAGTCGCTCTATTATTTACTAAAGTCAACTTTGTATAGGTTAGCTAGAAAGTTACTAGGATATGAGACTTACAAGTATTACATGAAGACTTGAGGAATGTGAAGAAATTAAGAACTACAACGACGACATCATCCTTCCACTTGAGGTTAGTAATATTTGACTTGAATTGTTTCATTCCTAACGTATCTTTCAAGTCGTGCATATTGAAAACATAACTGTGAAGCTGTGAATGATTATACTCTAGTTAGACATAGTATTAAGGAATTACAATACGAAGTATAACGTCTATCTTTTGAACTTCGTATATAATACATCGACATAATCGTATGAATTCTATTATGATTATGTATGGGTATGGGTGAATATTTCTTCCTAGGAAACAATGTTTTTACATTCGTTTAAAGGAAGTAAAATTCATAAACTTGTGTTATGAATCGAAAGGGAAATTGCTAGGCTTATTGGTATTGTTATTCATTGCAAATCTTTGGATTACCAATATGTGTGTTTAGTATAACCGCTCATAACTTTCTTATGTATCTTGGTAAAACTATTCACAAGGCCTGACTTTTGTATTGGTATGACTTTTATTAATGAAACCGATCTTAAGTAATCACCTGAGATGGTATGATCAATTTATTGTAATTGGTATGACCAACTATGGACATTGGGGAACCGATCATAGTAAGAGGTGCAACCGATCACAAGTAGGGGAATCGATCCTTGTAAGAGGTGCAACAAAATCTTAGTGATTGGTAACCGATCCTATGACTTGTGCAGCCGAATACAAGTTAGATACCATATATATGTGGTAACCGATCCTAGTACCTAGTCAACCAATTTTTGGAAAGCTAGTGTGACTGATCCTAGTACCCACATGGAGGTAGAACCAAAACTTGTTTTGGTAGAACCGTTTAAACCCATGATTGGTGATTTGATAGGATAATCAGTCACATATTTCTTGGAAGTCAGATGAACCAATTCTAAGCTTGTTTGGAAGTGTGGCAAATCGGTTCCAAGATTGTAAATATGAAAAAGGATTTACAAAGTAAAGATGTCGACATACTTTGAACATGTGCAATAACTCTTATCTTTTATTGTTCAAAGATATTCCTTAATAGCTAAAGGAGAATCCCGGATCGAAATAAATTAAGAATCTTTTAATTAAGGTTTTTAGTTTTATATGCTTTTAATTTCCAGCAATTAAAATGCATATCTTTAGAAAATAAAAAATTGGTAATGTGCATTTACTAATTGGAGATTTTCTACTGAGATTTCGGTCAATATTTGGACAGTGCATTTCCAGGAATTATGAAAACCGTGTTTGCCCTTATTGTATATCTTTGAGAATATTCGGTTTTGGAAATTCCTTGGTGTCCAAACTTCCTTGGTCTATAAATATTGAAGTTTGCATTTCGAGCAAACTAATCCTCAGATCCAGCAAAACTACCTAGTTGTGTTGTTACTGGTGGATCCGTCTATTCGGAGAGGAAAGTACCCAAATTAGGAGAAATCTCTTACGACCGTTCGTTTTAAAACTTCTTTAGGATTGGGAAGCTCTACGAGTACTGTTTGTGGGAAACTAGATAATTGCAGTTTATTATTAAGGTTCGATTGATTTGATTGACTAACGGTTGTTGAACTTTGATTGCACCTAGTTTGTTTATGCTTGAGAATCTTCTCTTCTGATACAAGATTCACTCAAAGTAGATCGAAGTTTCGACGGGGATATTTAGACTGTTTGTTGATCTAAAGACGTCTTGTGATAATCCATTGTTAACAGACTCCGTTCTATGTGTTATTAATCACAAGAGATTCAAGTTGATTGTGTGCAGGTGTTTATTGAAGATCTAAGAAGATTTGAAGACGAAGAAGATTTCTGATTTGGGTTCATAATCTTTGGTGTGTACAAAACTTGATCGGCTGGGGATCCAACTATAATCGGTTTATCTTTATGATAACCTTGATTGATTAGTTGAGTAGATCGGCATCAATACGTTTCTTTGTGATTCGAAGTATTGATTGCAAAGTCTTGACAATTAATTTTGTAGTTGTTATTGGATAGATCTAAGAACCTGATGAAGGAGTTTATTGGGATAAACGGAAGAGCCTTTTGTCAAACTCATATCACTTGATTGAAAAGAGTTGTTACCGAACAGATTTGTTGTTCCTTTACTTACGAAAACTAGTGGGATCCTAATGAAATTTCCATAGAGAAATTTCATGACCAAAAGAAAGTACATATCAACTTTTTAGATGCAATCATATAGTCGAAACTAAATGCATTCATCAAGGAGTTTATAAAGATACAAGATAACCCCTATAATATTCCACAGCCGCACTCCCCACAAAGATTTGGCAATTAAGCACAAGTTCAATTAAGAACTCTCCCCTATATAATGTCATTCCCGAAAGAACAACAAGAGCGACCTCGCTTTCACAAGAAAAGAAGGATTTCTTTGGACAACAACAAATCATATAAGAATATGAATTTGTATCCAAATTACTCAATTGAATTAACCACAAGTGAACCCATGATTCAACCGGAATACTCAACTAAATTAACCACAAGAGAACCCATGATTAATCTAATTGGAAAATGCTCAACATAAGAAAACTTACGGAGCCGCACAGTATAAACGTAAAAGATATGGATCAGGGAAGATCAATACTGCGGAATAGACAAGGATTCATTCTATCTTCCATCACTATTTTCACAATGACATATGATAGACTTAATCTTTGTATACAAAATCTCATTCTTTCTTCCATCAATATTTGCATAATGACATGAAAAGCTTAACTTTTGTTTTTTTAAATAGTTCATTCATTCTTTTATCAATACTTGCATATTGACGTACGAAAGACTTAACTTTTGACCATTTATGGGACAATCATAGTTCACGACGCAAACACACATATCCTATAACAAATTGCAATATATAAAACCATAAATATTAATACTGCAAAAATCATCTTCCAAACAAACTTTAGAATTTAAACAAATAAATCTAAAAACATTGAAGATGAAAATCGTTGGACATAGCTATGTGTAATCACAATAATGGCTATTCCAAACTCTAGTTATTCTTCTTAAAACACAAGAATAAAATTCTCATAAGAAGTTTTCCTAGGGAAAATAAGATCAACAAGCTAAAAACAAAGACAGTCTCCCAAACCATCAAAACCGAACATGAACTGAAATTGCATAGACGTTTCGGAATCCTCACGAGCCTTGAGGTCTTTGAGCTTGTGATTGACAGCATCCACTGCATCTTCAGAGAAGATATCCTCATTGAGAAGCTCTTTAACATGTGTCTTTATGAGACCAAGGTTAGACGTAACCTTTTTCAACTCAGTTCTCAACACATCAAGACTCTTCAAAGTATCAACGAGCTGCAATTTTGCTTCCTCAAAGTATTTAAGAAAATCAAGAACCACTTCAGCAGAAACAATATCCTCATTCTCAACATCCTGATGTGTATATAGTAACATGATGCATTAGGATGATCATCCTCGAAACCAATACCTTTATCAAGAAAACCTCTTGCAAAATCACCAAAGTGTGAAGATGAAGACATTCTCTACATAACATAATAACTCAGAGTATGTGTACGTGACTCAAAGGTTTGTATTTAAAAGGTTTCTTAGGGAAGGTAACTTTTAGGGTTTCCAAAATTGATTCGTAACGGTAACATGGGTACTCGTACGAACACAACTTTACCCATAGAATAAAAACACAAAGAGTCGTAGTTTACGACACAATCATAAATTTTGCTACGTGAATGTCTTCACATAATTTTGGCTCAATAAATTCTATGTCTCTGTGGAGAAACAATTTAGAGCACAAGAGTAGCAGGCAACATAGTTGCAAAGAAAACTTCTTCGAGAACAATGCAAAAAGAAAGCAAAACGAAGAACATCTTCATACACAGCAAATAATTAAGCAAAGTTGTCTGCAGACAATAATTTAGCTATAAACGATAAGAAAATAGCTCAACTAAACAGAAAACAATTTTACCAAAAGTATACCTGATTATTACCACAACTTACTCAACATGATTTTTATGAGTAAGTTCTCAACCCTTGTGATTAATTAACACAAGAATGAACCCTAAGCTCATTAAATGAACGATGTTCATGGTTAAGTCTCTTTTTCCTTTCAAATCTAGGAAAGAACCTATTTTGATGTGAGAAATTATCATAAAACTTACTTTCATCAAAACATGAGACATAGTTTGAGTTCTTACCAGAAGAATTTTGACTAGAGACGGTTGACAGCCTGTTGACAATTTCCTTATAACCTTTAATTATCACCTTTAGATTATTTTTCATATCATCATTTTTTCTTCCTTCTCCTGATACTTTGTTCACATCAAAGGTATCATTATCTCCCTTTTGACAGAATCTTCTTAGACGATTTTTGTTGAGACGTCTGTTATGCTTCTGAGCATTTGAGAAACTCATAGAACTGACTTTCCTGGTAGAATACACAGGGTGAGTACTGAAACCAATTGGTTTAGACATACGAATGTAAGTTACACCTTTGAGGATTAAGTCTAAGGTGTGGTGAAGTCGAACAATGGAATTGTCATTCAATCTAGAGTTTCTCTTTTGCTTAACAGGTCCTTTTGAATCACAAAAGAGACATACTTTCAGATCATGAGAGTGATTAGAAGGTATCGTCTTAACATCATCATTTGAAGATTTCTTCCTTCCATGTGATGTGCAACATCCTTGATTAGAAGAGTCTATAGGAACATCTTTTTCAATAGAAGGGAATTCTGATTTTACTTCTGAAACTGGAACTCTTTCAGTTGTGACAAAAATATATGGTATAATGGACTTTTTGGAACATCCTTGAATCAAGAGTTTACTCAAGAGATGTTCAATTTCCAAAGCATCCTTTTTGAGGCTCGCCTCGAGTAAGATACGTGAAGACTGAACTTCAGCATTTTCTTTGCAAGGAGATTTTTCTTTAGAGTCACAGTCTCTTACTATACTGAGAAGAACATTGACATTGTTTTTCAACCGATTAAATCTATCATCTTGGATTCTAACGAGATTTAGAATCAGTCTACTCTCTTTAGCTGATTCCCTTTCATTAACGGAGATAGACTCTTTTGAAGGGTAATCGGGATAACACATGTCAGTGTCTGTCTGTCTCGTCAGAACACTAGGTTCGTCTATATTTGAGATTGACGAATCTTTCTCTTTAATAGACATTGTCGAATTTGTTTCTGGTGACGCGTTTATCAGAGATATTACTGCCGTCCATAGAGTCAGATCGCTACAAACACAGACTTATAAGGTCTTTTACGTGTTTGCCTGCTCTGATACCAATTGAAAAAGTGGGGGTACAACAACCTCACCCAATATTTCGCTTAGCAATCTGTATGGACAAACTCCAATATACTTTTAAGAGAATCAACTAGACAGTCAGACTCAATCTTAATAAAAAGTATATCAAAGAGTAATATCTCAATTTCTCAATTCAATACTTACTCAAGCAAATAGAAATTTGCGAGTCTAATTGAATACAAGAGAAATTAACTTGAACTGTACCAAAGACCAATGTTCAAGTATCAATCAATTTAAATCAACAACCAAAGGTCGGATTTCCCAATTAATTGATTTAACGCACAAACTATGATATTTCAATTATATAACAAAATATAATGGGGAAAAGAAATAACACAGACACCAGAAGTTTTGTTAACGAGGAAACCACAAATGCAGAAAAACCCTGAGACATAGTTCAGATCGAACACACACTGTATTAAGCCGCTATAGACACTATCCTACTACAAACTAACTTCAGTATGGACTGTAGTTGAACCCCAATCAATCTCACACTTATCCAAGGTAAGGTTGAGCTCCTTACGTCTCTGATCCCAGCATGATACTACGCACTTGATTCCCTTAGCTGATCTCATCACAACTAAGAGTTGCTACGATCCAAAGTCGATAAATTAAATAAACAAATCTATATAATACAGAAAAGTCTACAGTAATAGATAAATCTGTCTCCCACAGAAATACCTACGAGTTTTGTTCCGTCTTTTGATAAATCAAGGTGAACAGGAACAAATCGATAACCCGGACTTATATTCCCGAAGAATGGCCTAGAATTATCAATCACCTCACAATAATCTTAATCGACTAGCGAAACAAGATATTGCGGAATCACAAACAATGAGACGAAGATGTTTGTGACTACTTTTCTATCTTGCCTATCGGAGAAATTAATCTCGAGCAAATTTTACAATTGTACTCAATACGATAGAAACAGCAAGATCAGATCACGCAACTACAGAGAAAATACTTGGGTCTGGCTTCACAATCCCAATGAAGTCTTCAAGTCGTTAACCTACAGGGTCTCGGTAGAAACCTAAGGTTAAAAGAGAATCGACTCTAGCTTATACAATAAGTATCACACTGGAGGTGCGGGGATTAACTTTCCCAGTTGCTAGAGTTCTCCCTTATATAGTCTCCAAATCAGGGTTGAAATCTAAGTTACCTTGGTATCAAAGCATTCAATATTCACTGTTAAATGAAAACCTGATTAGATTCAAGCTAATATCTTTCAACCGTTAGACCGAACTTAGCTTTTTATACACAAATGAAATATACGACATTTAGGTTTGAGTAACCGTACCTAAATGTGTAAACCTAGTTAGTTCAACAGTAGTTAACCAAATTGTTAGCCATATGTGCACTTTCATATCAACCTTATTCATCTTCACCATAACTAGTCCAAATGACTCAAATGAACTAGTTCAAGGGTTGTTCAATTGCTTAGATCTTATAGAAGTATACAAGACATAATCGAAGCAAAATCGGTTTTTATTCACTCGAATCGATTCATGAACATTATAGCCACGGTTTACAAATTGCATTCCTTATTATATAAATGTTTTAGTTCATGAACAAACCAATTTTAGAAAGTTACACACTTAAGTATGCGTACGGGTATGAGTACTTAAGTAACCGGATTTTAGTTTGTTTTGGTTTCCAAACTCAACAGAAATTCACGGACGTGAACTTCCGCCAGTATGCGTACGGGTACGCATACTTACCCAGTCTCCGTCAACCATTTAGTACACACACAAGTATGCATACATTTGGTTCCCGGTTTGTGGACTTATACACTAATGCGCGAACACATTATATGCTTATATCTAAATATGGTTACATGTTTTAAACTCTTTATTTCAATCATTGAAACATTCTTAGAGGATGTTAAATAGAGGTTATTCACACACTATTTTTCATCAAAGCAATTTTCAAGATATTGAAATAACCAACATGACTTTCGTCACTTGTAAAGATGAACTTGGCCGAAGCAAAAGCTTACCAACACATATTTCGAGAAAAAGATAAGCGAGATAAACTCGGCTCGAAATAGCAAATGTGTATAATCGAAGTCTATATAGCAATACGACTTTTGTCTCAAGATAGGAGATAGAGTAGATAGACTTTTGAGTGATAGATAAGTTCAAGTCTCCACATACCTTTTAGTCGATGAAGTTCCACCAGTTCTTTGAGTAGTTCTTCGTCTTTGTATGATGAACGACGTGGAGTCTAGAGATCGACTACACTTTCTATCCTAGTCCGAGACTTAGCTATAAGTAGACTAGAAATAAGGACTTATAGTTTTGGCAACAAGCTTGAGATAGCAACGCTTGCGAGTTCGACCGAGCAGTGCTCTAACAGTTGTCTACTTAATTCAGTTACACCACCAACAAAAACTTTAATCCTTACTTGGTTTATCACTTTCCCTGAATATTCTTGATAATCTCTCAGTAACTTCATAATCATTTGTAAATTCCTTTTATGGCCATTGAAGAACAAAAACACATCATCAGCAAAGAATATATGTGTTGGATGTATCCCCCTTAGCATAGGTATAATTTTACCTTCATTTACCATTTACCATTTTTCTCAAACTTCTACTCAAAATATCTTCAGCTATGACAAAAAAAAAATGGTGAAAGTGGATCACCTTGCTCAAACCTCTGCTTACTGGAAAGAAACCAACATGACCTCCATGAACTAAAAATGATATTCTTGCTGACACAAACAACTGATGTAACCATTTAACATATCTTTCTGAAAAGCCAAAGTTCTTCATTGCTTCAAAGAGGAATTCCCGATTAAGTGAATCATATGCCTGTGTTATATCAAGTTTTAATCCAATATTGCCCCCTTTCCTTTTTGTATCCAATTCATTAATCATTTTAGAGGCCAAGAATATTTGTTCTTTAATGCACCTCCCCTTGATAAAAGCACCTTATTGGACAGATACTACTTTGTCCATCAATCCATATATCCTTTTGGTTATAATCTTGGTAAATATTTTGAAGGTAAAATTACTAAGACCAATAGGCCTAAACTGGTTTAGCTTTCTTGCACATTTAACTTTTGGAAGCAAAAAGAGAAAATTATAATTCAAAACGGATGAAACCTTTTCTCCAGAAGTATTGTATAGCTTGAATAACTCCCTCTCCAATGATTTCCCAAGAAAATCTGTAGAAGAAACCTGGAAAACCATCTGGACCTGGTGCACTATCTGCATTTAGAGAGAAAACTGCATCTTTGATTTCTTGAGAAATTGGCACACTTTCTAACATACTATTATCATCTGCATTTATCACCTCATGAATTGCATCAAAAATACCATCCACAAATTGAACTTCTTTGTATTTAAATTTCTCTTCAAAATGTTTCTCCAAGGAGTTTGCAATAGCCATTTGATCAGTGATAATAGAACCATTTTCATCCTCTAACTCAGATATACAATTTGTAGCATGTCTAATTTTAATAGAAGCATTAAAAAATCTTGTGTTAGCTGCTCCATCCTTTAGCCATTTTTCTCTTGACTTTTGTTGTAGAATTGCTCTTTTTTGTTGTTCTAATATTTCCTGCTTTCCTCTAGCTACAACCAAGTTATTAGTAAGGTAATATTACTAGGATCTCTGTCTAAGATCAAAGATGCCTTCAAAACCTCATCTTCAGCATTTGCAAGTTTAATTATCACTTCCTCAAAGACATTCCAATTCCACTCCTTAATTCTTATCTTCATTCTCTTCATTTTATTCATAAAGACAAAGATTGGATTACCTCTAATATCCTCATTCCATACTTCTTGGATAACTCTTTTGAAATCCTCATGTTCTAACCAAACTTTTAAAACTATAAAAGGCACATTCTTAGATGTAGAGACCTTCAGACAAGAACCCAGCAGAGGACTATGATCTGAAACACTTCTTACACTAACTCTGTAACACCATTCAGGATATAGTTCCATCCACTTCAAATTATAAAAATATCTATCCAAAGTGCAAGTAATTCTTTTATTCCCTGCTCTATTGTTGCACCAAGTAAAATGTATACCAGAGATGGGGGATTGAATTAAGCTGCAAGTGTTTATAATATCATGGAATTCCTGCATAGCTATTCTTAAAGGAGAGTTTCCACCTCTTTTTTCATCTACACTTAAAATAGTGTTAAAATCACCTATAATCAACCATGGCAAATCCATATTACTTATTCTCTCTATTTATGCCCACAACTTTCTTCTGTTAGCATACAAAGAAACATGAACACCTGAAACTAAAACTCCACCAACATTTACAGTTATCACTTGATTAGTAATTGAAACCACAGTTGGTGAAGATATAGAAGCACTCCAAAAAAGCCATATATTACCCTTTTCATCATTCACAGAATTGTGAATTACCATATGATTCATTCCAGCAAACTTTAACTTCTTACAATCTTTAGAATTCCATTTTATTTTTTGCTCCACCACCCAAAATAAAGTAGGACTAAATTGCTTAACTAAACTTCTGAGTTTGTCTTTGGCTTGTATTCTTTTTAAGCCTCTGACATTCCATAAAATGGTTTTCATTTAGAATTATGAGCTTGAAAAGAAACGGGACTTCTCATTCCTTTTTTCTCTTTAACTAAATTGATTGCATGATGTTTTCTTGTTGTTATTAAACTTATATTCTTTGGTACTACTTTCTTAATTACCTCTTTTACTCCAATCTCCTTCTCACTCACAATAGTTGTTGTATTTATAGCAGATGAACTGCTTGAAGCAACATCCAAAATTCTGTTCACACTCATAGGAGGAAAATCTTCAGCTTCTAAATTTTGTAAAATATGAAATTTACCTGAACTATTGTTTGCTGATACTGCAGTTACATCCACCTTACTCACTGAAGGAATAATTGAATCAACAATTTCCCCATCACTTAATATTTCAGCCTCAATAATGTTTTCTTTTGCTGCAGGAGTTTGACATATATCAAAGCCTACAGGAATTGGAGATATAAATTTTTTCTCTTTAACCCTCCAAACATTTTTTTGGATAACAATATTATCTTTCACAACATCCTCCAAATTGGAATCCTTCTTCTTAAATCTACATTCAGTAATCAAATGTCCTACTACTTTACAATGGATACAAAACTTAGGGAGATGAGGTATTTGAATCTCTTGAATAAAACTCCCATACTTAGATTTTACTTCCACTTCATATGGAATAGGTTTTGCCAAATCAACTTCTACTAAAACTCTAGCATAATACCCAACTTCTCTCTTCAATGTGGTTTCATCCACCTTTATAGATCTACCAATTGTCTCACCCAAAGGCAGAATAATTTTTTCCTTTCAATATTCAATCCCCAACCCTGGAAAGTGAACCCAAGCAAAAGCATGTTGTTAATTTTTGAGTAGCCGGGTTGAAATTTGATCCTCATTCTCTTAATTTAAGAGTTTGTGAGTCAACCATCTAATACACATTCCAAATATATTTCTTAACAACCTCATTACCCAGTTTAATTATGAAAAAACCTTTACCAAGAGGAATCAATTGCACGTTACCTGTAAGCTTCCATTGATTTCTCAATGATGTTTCTGCAGTAGCAAATTTCATCTTAACAAAATCCAATCTCCCGATCAGACTATATCCCCATTCATTAAGGCTTTCATATATTTCTTCATCTTAAATGTATAATGAAGGTTGTTTACTCAAGAGTTCATCCAAAGTAAAACTCACAAAATTACCAGTAGAAGACCTAAAAATATTTGTTTCCATCCTCGATCCAGATTCTAAATCTGTATGAGTTTATTGAGTGCGGACATCATTCCTATCTATATTGTAGGATATTACCACAAATACAAACACCAATCATTGAAAAAGATGTAAGAATCACTACGAAAACTATAAAATTCACTGAAAACGAAGAGGTTTGAGAAGAAAAAATTAACTGAGTGGATCACTGATCCTCAGACACACTCTCTCTCTCTTCAACTCACCCCGATCACCGATCCTCATTCACATTTCTCTCTTTTTCAAAAACTACCTCCTGTAAGACTGTGGTGTTACCTTGCCCAGAGATGTTTACTTCTCTATCAATTTGAATAGGAGAAGCCTAATTTTTAATAACTACATGATTAGTATTATTAGTCTTAACTCCATTCCTTGATTTAGAATTCCACCCATCCTCATATCCATACTTGTAGTGATCTTCTTTGAAACCCATTTTTGGACCACCTTTTGAACTGGATTTATTTATTTTGGACAATGAGCTAAGGCATGCAAAAAAAATAGCATACTCACTTCATTTTTGAGGCTTCCATGTATAGTCCATATTAACTTCAACACTATCCTTACCACCCAGAGTAAAGGTAATTGAGTCAAGGAATTCACACTCTACATCTAGTCCAAAACAAATCCTAGCATAACTCATTCTAGTCTTGTTTAAAGTTTGAGTATCCATCATAAGAGGTTTCCCTAAGTAGATAGCTATCATATATACTAAGCCCTTTGTTATTCCACATGAATGAAAGAACATTTCTAAAGTTCATCCATATAGGAATTGATTTCAATTTAGCAATTTCCTTCTCTACTAATCTTGACCAAGGCTTAATAATGAACAAGTTATTTGAAATAAACATAGATCCCATTTCTAAAGCACGGACTCTATCCTCGGTAGATTGAAAACAAAAATTAAACATACTCTCACCATGAATAATCATTTGAAGTTTATCTTTGGGTTTCCAATCACGAGTAACAGTACTACGAATCCAATTAAAAGGCAGTCTTCTACCCATAAAAGCTCCAATGACCTTATCTTCAAAAAGGAAGATATCCTCATTAAAAACCTCATAAGGAATATCCATATATTTCTTACCATCAACCACTGGATACGAGTAGAACTCTATTTCCACTGAAATAACTGTTTCCTTCTGTTTTTCAAACAAACAAGATCAATCAGAAAGAGAAATTGTAGATCCAGAAGGGGGAAAATTTTCAAACCTAGGAGGAATATCAGGATCATAAGAAAAAACACTACCTGAAACTAAAGAATCATGTACACTCCCCATGATAGAATCCCCTAGTGGTATGGAGGAATCCACGAGAGGACGGGATGCCAGAGAAGATGACTGCATCTCACCAAAGGAGATGCTCGACGAAACGAAAAAACCCTAACCCAAAATCGTATTTGACTTTATACGTCTATAGTTGACTAACGTTGCTGATTAACACCCTCCTTGTGATCCTTTACAATAATTGACGGAAAAGGAATCAAAACAATATAGTATTATGTATAGAACAAATAATTTGGGCGGATGGGCTACTTCTACATTGATGGACAATTTGTTAAAGCATAGCTCGGTTGAACCAACCAAGCGTTGGTATGTCAAGTTTGGTTGTCATATTTTAGTGAATCAAAACTTATTTAAAGAGTCGCTTGATTATTTACTAGAGTTAACTTCGTATAGGTTAGCTAGAAAGTTACTAGGATATGAGACTTACAAGTATTAAGTGAAGACTTGAAGAATGTGAAGAAGTAAAGATCTACAACGACGACATCATCATTCCTCTTGAGGTT
The DNA here is from genome assembly GCA_023531105.1 of Papaver atlanticum. Taxonomy (NCBI): domain Eukaryota; kingdom Viridiplantae; phylum Streptophyta; class Magnoliopsida; order Ranunculales; family Papaveraceae; genus Papaver; species Papaver atlanticum. The sequence continues at coordinate 8,859,475 of JAJJMB010008071.1, read as the reverse complement.
AGTAATATTTGACTTGAACCGTTTCATTCCTAACATATCTTTCAAGTCGTGCATATTGAAAACATAATTGCGAAGCTGTGAATGATTATACTCTAGTTAGACATAGTATTAAGGAATTACAATACGAAGTATAACGTCTATCTTTTGAACTTCGTATATAAGACATCGACATAATCATATGAATGCTATTGTGATTATGTATGGGTATGGGTGAAGATTTCGTCCTAGGAAACAATGTTTTACATTCGTTTAAAGGAAGTACAATTCATAAACTTGTTTTATGAATCGAAAGGGAAATCGCTAGGCTTATTGGTATTGTTATTCATTGCAAATCTTTGGATTACCAATATGTGTGTTTAGTATAACCTCTCATAACTTGTTTATTTATCTTGGTAAAACTATTCACAATGCCTGGCTTTTGTTTTAGTATGACTTTTATTAGTGAAACCGATCTTAAGTAATCACCTGAGATGGTATGATCAATATTTTGTAATTGGTATGACCAACTCTAGACATTGGGGAACCGATCCTAGTAATAGGTGCAACCGATCACAAGTATGTGGAATCGATTCTTGTAAGAGGTCCAACAAGTCTTAGTAATTGGAAACCGATCCTATGACTTGTGCAACCGATTACAAGTTAAATACCATAAATATGTGGTAACCGATCCTAGTACCTAGTCAACCAATTTTCGGAAAGCTAGTGTGACCGATCCTAGTACCCACATGGAGGTAGAACCAAAACTTTTTTTGGTAGAACCGTTAAACCCATGATTGGTGATTTGATAGGATAATCAATCACATAGTTCTTGGAAGTCAGATGAACCAATTCTAAACTTGTTTGGAAGTGTGGCAAATCGGTTCCAAGATTGTAAATATAAAAAAAGGGTTTACAAAGTAAAGATGTCGACATACTTTGAACATGTGCAGTAATTCTTATCTTTTATTGTTCAAAGATATTCCTTAATAACTAAAGGAGAATCCCGGATTGAAATAAATTGAGAATCTTTTAATTAAGGTTTTTAGGTTTATATGCTTTTAATTTCCAGCAATTAAATGCATATCTTTCGAAAATAAAAATTGGTAATGTGCATTTACCAATTGGAGATTTATATTGAGATTTCGGTCAATATTTGAACAGAGCGTTTCCAGGAATTATGAAAACCGATTTGGACTTTATTGCATATCTTTGAGAATATTCGGTTTTGGAAATTCCTTGGTGTCCAAACTTCCTTGGTCTATAAATATTGAAGTTTGCATTTCGAGCAAACTAATCCTCAGAGCCAGCAAAACTACCTAGCTGTGTTGTTACTGGTGGAGCCGTCTATTCGGAGAGGAAAGTAACCTAATTAGGAGAAATCTCTTACAACCGCTCGTTTTAAAGACTTCTTTTGGATTGAGAAGCTCTACGAGTACCGTTGGTGGGAAACTAGATAATTGCAGTTTATTATTAATTTTTGATTGATTTGATTGACTAACGGTTGTTGAACTTTGATTGCACCTAGTTTTTTATGCTTGAGAATCTTCTCTTCTGATATAAGATTTACTCAAACTAGATTGAAGTGTCGACGGGGATCTTTAGAAGTGTTTGTAGATCTAAAGACGTATTTTTATAATCCATTGTTAACATACTTCATTCTGTGTGTGTTTGATCACAAGAGATTCAAGTTGTTTGTGTGCAGGTATTTATTGAAGATATAAGAAGATTTGAAGACAAATAAGATTTCTTATTTGAGTTCATAATCTTTGATGTGCACAAAACTTGATCGGCTGGAGGGATCCAACTATAATATGTTTATCTTTGTGATAACCTTGATTGATTAGTTGAGTAGATCGGCATCATACATTTCTTTGTGATTAATAGTATTGATTGCATAGTCTATACAATTACTTTGGTAGTTGTTAAAGCGATTGATCTAAGAACCCGACAAAGGAGTTTATTGGGATAAACGGAAAAGCCTTTTGTCAAACTCATATCACGTTGTTTGAAAAGAGTTGTTACCGTAAAGATTTGTTGTTCCTTTACTATTTGGAATGCGAACCAAATAAATTGTTCCAAGTGAGTGACTTATTACAAGTTGGAGGTGTAGGGATACTGAGGGAACTAGGTGAACTATAGGTTTAGTTGCTTGGTCTCAACTATACGAAGTTGGTTTAGATTTTGTATAACGGCTTAATTCTGAGAGTATTCAATTCTGGACAAGGTCCCGGGGTTTTTCTGCATTTGCGGTTTCCTCGTTAACAAAATCTTGTTGTGTCTTTTTCTTTTATATTTCCGCAATTATAATTGTTTTATTATAATTAGAAGTAAAATACACAAACGTTAATTCCTAATTACTTGATAGCAATCCTATTGTGTTTGGTTAAGTCCGAACCTTTTATCAAGTAATCATACTTCGTTGTTGTATTGTCTCGATATTGTATCCATCGTCAATCACACAAGTCATCTTGTTGTCGTATTGTCTCGATCTCGTATCCATAGACGAGCACACGAAGTGTGAACCGATTAGTTGTATTGTCTCGACTCAGTCCATAAACAATCACTTTCGGATAAAGGACTTAAAGGTTGAAAAGTTTTAGATTGAGGTATATTTGGGTACCCTCGTCTATTCAATTGGTATCAGAGCAGGCAAACATGAAAAGATCTAACAATCTGTGTTTGGTGCGATCCAACCAATAAGAATTGAATCGATGACTGATTCAGTTAACGTTATGCAAGAGTATGGATACTCAAAAGTTGAAGATGTTACCACTTCGTTAACTCATGATCCAGGAGTTACGAAAATCAAGAGTACATCTCGAGTCTATCTCTGATGGAAAAGAAGATGCTGATAAAGAGTAGATAAAAATCCTAAAGCCCATTAAATCTCTGTCTACAAGAATGCTAATATTAAAGACAGAGTCAAATCTTCTTAAACGTGAGATCATAGATAAAGACATTCAACTAGATAGTCTAGCCAAAGAGAATATGGATATCACTGTAAAATTAGAAGCTCTTGGTAAAACTCTTACTCAAGATAAAGAGACACATTCTATGACTCTGACTAATGATTCTGTTATAACTTCTTCTGATGAAGAAACAAAAGGTCCTTGCTTGACTTTGAGAGATTGTTATAACAAATCCTGTTTGATTACATCCGAAACAGATCGTGATGATGGTAGTTTACCTAACTACATCAAGTCAGAAGATGATGAGAAACCAACTTCTACATCTACTAATGATCAGACGAAATATTGTCCAAAGGAAACTTTGAACCGATTCCGTGAACGTGATCTTAAGGAATACAACTTTCAGTCACTTGACAGGAAACTTATACTTCTTCAAAATATGGTGGTAAAAATATTGAAAGAAGTTTCTTGTCTTAAAAAACTGAAAGATCATTCCTCAGTAGAAAGATAGAATATACCACAACCCAACAAGGTCAACTCAAAAGAATTAGAAGTAAGAGTTGATAATCGCTTCTGGAAAAAGGTTCCTCCTCACCCATATCGAAACAATTCTTGTTTTGATGAAGAACGATCCCAGAAGAAAGGGAAAGAGGGAATCTCTGTCAAAGGAAACAATAAGGAATTTCCGATAATTGTTTCAGATAATCATGCTGATGTACATCATAAGGAAATCCTTAGAATGAGAAAATCATATGAAAATCTCATTAATAGAATTAAGAGAGCTTCGTCTATCTCTGAAAATTCTCACATCAATACAATGTCTCCTAATGATCATGTTTTTAGATCAATAAAGGATCATCTTCTTGGGAGAAAATATCTTGGGCAGAAATTCCCAAAGAAAAACATGAACTATGTTTCTGATACTCGATGTAAGCTAGAAAAATCTTACTCCGATACAACTTAGTTGTATGGAGATTGTGCAAACCCATCATGTTTGTGCTCTTTGGTGGATGGGAAAGGCACATAATAATCAAGGGCACATGTTCATGATTAACTACAATTTTCTGGTAATAAGAGATATTTAAAGGATATCTTCCTTTCAATAAAAAGGAGAAGTTCGAAAAAAATTTTTTTGCTATTTTCGGAAACTCTGTTTTTCTGAACCGAATGTATATTCTTTTCAAGAAGAGATATTCTCTTTATTGACTTCCCTTGGTAAGGCTTTTTGTGTTAAACATGTCTCCTATAACTCGCAGTGTTACAAGGAGTAATAAAAGGGAAGCTCGAAAGGTTAGAAATTGTCAAGGATTCGTTTCAAAACGAAAAATCAGAAAGATTGTCTCAAGAATCGAGTCTGATCATTCTTCTGACAGATTCCAAGAAGAGTCATGTCTTTTTGCTATCAATGATTCAGATTTTACCAAGTGGTTTCCCACAGATGGTATGTGTGAAGTTATGCATGGGTTTGAAGAACTCATAAGAAATCTTTTTACCTTGGTTCAAGATCGAGACGGACTAAAAGATAAAATAGAAGAGACGAAAAGTGAGCTTGCTGACTTGAAACTTAAAATTGAAGATCTCGAAAAACAGAAAGTGGTTGCAGACAATTATCTTGAGACATGCTTCAAAAGTTTGAGTACTGATGGAATCTCAGTAAACAATAAGAGCACCACTAGAGGTTAAGTTATTTGTTGTATTACTTAATCCAAGAGAAATAAATATCAATTTTTGATTTATTTCAATGATTGTATAAGGTCTATTTTGAATAAAACTATCTATTATTTAATGAATAAAATTATTATTTTATAATTTTTCTTGTGATAGTTTTCGATTACATAGCTTGTGCTTGAATGCTTTATATTATTGCTATGCATTCAAGTAAGCTTTGCATCTCTCAAGCATCCAGAACTTGCTTCAGACCTCACCCTGATTGCTGAAGAATATAAGGATACAAAATCTGAAGAAGATTTTGGGTTGAGTGACACCAGTTTAAGCTCTTAGACTTTTGTCTAAATCAGTTAAGCCTTTTTGTTTGTGACAATAAGACTGTGTTATCTTTTGAACATTTTATTTTAAGTATTGTAAAACTTTAATATTGTGTTCTAAACTTATGTGTGATAGTATGATGTTTCCAGTATTTTTAATTTTAGTTCAGTACTATAAAAATATTATTGCTATGTGGTTATGAGATGTTTGATTTCGGTTTTCTTAACCTTAATATTCGATCTCATATGGTGTGAACCCTTATGGTTTGGGTGAATTTTTGATTTAGCGGGGTTGAGTTCTAGCCCATGTTGGTAGGCTTTATCAAAGGATCATAAGGGGTTCCGATTGAAACTAATATGTGAAAAAGTCACAATATGTTGAATCGTTTTTGGCTTAGCATAAAAGCATATGTGTATCGGGTTTTCAACTTTTGCATCGCATTAGTTAAAACTGATTTTCAATCTTTCTCTGGTAAAGGTTGCTCTTTGTTGTTGTTCTTTTGTTTTGGCGGGAGGATGACAACATAACGGGGGAGAGTTCTATGTGAACTTGCGCTTAATGATATATCTTTTTGGGGAAAATAGGATGCGGAGCTTGAGGTAACAAATTTGTTAGTTAATCGTTTTCCTGTTTAAGAAAAGCCTGATTTTATTGCATATATTTATTGCTTTTGCTTAACAAAAATTTTGTACAATTGATGTTTATTCCATTATTTGTGTATGGATGTGTGTGTGTGATTAAATTGTTTCCAGTTAAGAAAAACTATTGTTATCTTTCTTTATAGTTTGGTATCAATTGTTTAGGCTTACGAAATTTCGGTGCAATTGCTGTACTATAATGTCTATGTTTGTTTCAATTGCTTCTGGTTGAGGTAAATAATTACGCAAGTTAATTTATTTGGTTTGTATGAATTGTTTATGGCTTAACAAAAAGGTTTTCGGGATCAATTGTTTAGTCCAATTCGATTCTGGATAAGAGAAACTTAGTTAATTCTGATCTTAGTTAGACTTATCAAAGTGGAGGTTTCGGTTATTCAAGTCTAATCGAATGCCTTAACAAGAAATGTTAGTTAACTAACCTAGTACTTGTCTTGTTTAAAAGTGAAAGGTCCAAGTTATTATTTGAATAATTAGAACCTGATGAGAAAAATAGAGTTAATTCTGATCTTTATTTTGGTCTTATCAAACAAGCGATTTTATTTGTACAATCGGTTTAGCAAAAGAACTAAGGTGCTTAGTCAATTTTTGATTTGCTAAACTATTAGGGAAAATTGCTTCGGGTAATTGTTTCCTTGGTAACATATCAAAACAAAATTACTTTGTAGTTCCGGTTTTGATATTGGCTAACTAAAATTGTGTGTGGAACCCTCGTGCTTAACTCTTATAGGTTTTGCAAGTCTTTTTTAAGATTTGTAAGATCCTTTCGGTTTGTCCCTTATTTGCTCGTACCTTTGTCATTTTGTGACAAAAAGGAGGAGAAATATATGGAGTAAACAAGTGATTTGGTATAACTAAGGAAAGGACAATGGTGCTTAAACGTTATATCTAACGAAAGAGTAAAGCATAGACTAAGGGGGAGTAACATATCATATTGATACTTGTGGTTATCTTAACTACAAAGGGAATAACAAAGACGTGCGGATTGAAAATCTACCTATCTTACGTTTAGGGGGAGTATTAGCTTTGTTATTATAATGTCAACAACGGCATTTATGGATTGAATGTATACAGGTTATTGTGCTGTTGAAACTTGGAATCAAGCGTATGCGTAATGAATTCTTGTAATTTGTTTATCCATACGATGTAAGAGTTTTGTCACTAAAATTGACAAAGGGGGAGATGTTAGAGCATAGCTCGGTTGAACCCACCAAGCGTTGGTATGTCAAGTTTGGTTGTCATATTTTAGTGAATCAAAACTCATTTAAAGAGTCGCTTGATTATTTACTAGAGTCAACTTCGTATAGGTTAGCTAGAAAGTTACTAGGATATGAGACTTACAAGTATTACGTGAAGACTTGAAGAATGTGAAGAAGTAAAGAGCTACAACGACGACATCATCCTTCCTCTTGAGGTTAGTAATATTTGACTTGAACTGTTTCATTCCTAACTTATCTTTAAATTCGTGCGTATTGAAAACATAATTGCGAAGCTGTGAATGATTATACTCTAGTTAGACATAGTATTAAGGAATTACAATACGAAGTATAACGTCTATCTTTTGAACTTCGTATATAAGACATCGACATAATCGTATGAATGTTATTGTGATTATGTATGGGTATGGGTGAAGATTTTGTCATAGGAAACAATGTTTTACATTCGTTTAAAGGAAGTACAATTGATAAACTTGTTTTATGAATCAAAAGGGAAATCGCTAGGCTTATTTGTATTGTTATTCATTGCAAATCTTTGGATTACCATTATGTGTGTTTAGTATAACCGCCCATTACTTGTTTATGTATCTTGGTAAAACTATTCACAATGCCTGGCTTTTGTATTGGTATGACTTTTATTAGTGAAACTGATCTTAAGTAATCACCTGAGATGGTATGATCGATATTTTTTAATTGGTATGACCAACTCTAGACATTGGGGAACCGATCCTAGTAAGAGGTACAACCGATCACAAGTATGTGGAATCGATCCTTGTAAGAGGTGCAACAAGTCTTAGTAATTGGTAACTGATCCTATGACTTGTGCAACCGATTACAAGTTAAATACCATAAATATGTGGTAACCGATCCTAGTACCTAGTCAACCAATTTTCGGAAAGCTAGTGTGACCGATCCTAGTACCCACTTGGAGGTAGAACCGAAATTTGTTTTGGTAGAACCGTTAAACCCATGATTGGTGATTTGATAGGATAATCAATCACATAGTTCTTGGAAGTCAGATAAACCAATTCTAAACTTGTTTGGAAGTGTGGCAAATCGGTTCCAAGATTGTAAATATGAAAAAGGATTTACAAAGTAAAGATGTCGACATACTTTGAACATGTGCAGTAATTCTTATCTTTTATTGTTCAAAGATATTCCTTAATAACTAAAGGAGAATCCCAGATCGAAATAAATTGAGAATCGTTTAATTAAGGTTTTTAGTTTTATATGCTTTTAATTTCCAGCAATTAAATGCATATCTTTAGAAAATAAAAATTGGTAATGTGTATTTACTAACTGGAGATTTTCTACCGAGATTTCGGTCAATATTTGGAAAGGGCATTTCAAGGAATTATGAAAACCGATTTGGACTTTATTTTATATCTTTGAGAATATTCGGTTTTGGAAATTCCTTGGTGTCCAAACTTCCTTGGTCTATAAATATTGAAGTTTGCATTTCGAGCCAACTAATCCTCAGAGCCAGCAAAACTACCTAGCTATGTTGTTACTGGTGGAGCCGTCTATTCGGAGAGGAAAGTACCCTTATTAAGCGAAATCTCTTACGACCGCTCGTTTTAAAGACTTCTTTGGGATTGAGAAGCTCTACGAGTACTGTTGGTGGGAAACTAGATAATTGCAGTTTATTATTAGTTTTCGATTGATTTGATTGACTAACGGTTGTTGAACTTTGATTGCATCTAGTTTGTTTATGCTTGAGAATCTTCTCTTCTGATATAAGATTCACTCAAACTAGATCGAAGTGTCGACGGGGATCTTTAGAACTGTTTGTAGATCTAAAGACGTCTTGCGATAATCCATTGTTAACAGACTCCGTTCCGTGTGTGATTGATCACAAGAGATTCAAGTTGTTTGTGTGCAGGTGTTTATTGAAGATCTAAGAAGATTTGAAGACAAAGAAGATTTCTTATTTGAGTTCATAATCTTTGGTGTGCACAAAAATTGATCAGCTGGAGGGATCCAGCTATAATCAGTTTATCTTTGTGATAACCTTGATTGATTTGTTGAGTAGATCGGCATCAATACATTTCTCTGTGATTAATAGTATTGATTGCATAGTCTAAACAATTACTTTGGTAGTTGTTGAAGAGATTGATCTAAGAACCCCACAAAGGAGTTTATTGGGATAAACGGAAGAGCCTTTTGTCAAAATCATATCACGTTGTTTGAAAAGAGTTGTTACCGAACAAATTTGTTGTTCCTTTACTGTTTGGAATACGAACCAAAGGAATTGTTCCAAGTGCGTGACTTATTACAAGTTGGAGGAGCAGGGATACTGAGGGAACTAGGTGAACTATCGGTTTAGTTGCTTGGTCTCAACTATACGAAGTTGGTTTAGATTTTGTATAACGGCTTAATTCTAAGAGTATTCAATTCTGGACAAGGTCCCGGGGTTTTTCTGCATTTGCGGTTTCCTCATTAACAAAATCTTGCCGTGTCTTTACTTTTCTATTTCCGTAATTATAATTGTTTTATTATAATTAGAAGTAAAATACACAAACGTTAATTCCTAATTACTTGATAGCAATCCTATTGTGTTTGGTTAAGTCCGAACCTTTTATCAAGTAATCATACTTCGTTGTTGTATTGTCTCGATCTTGTATCCATAGTCAATCACACAAGTTATCTTCTTGTCGTATTGTCTCGATCTCGTATCCATAGATGATCAAACGAAGTGTGAACCGATTAGTTGTATTATCTCGACTCAGTCCATAGACAATCACTTTCGGAGAAATCGGAGAAAGGACTTATAGGAGGAAAAGTTTTAGATTGAGGTATATTTGGGTACCCTCGTCTTTTCACAATTAAAATATACACCTTGGAGTTAGTTTTACTCTATGTTGTGAAAATTTTACTACGCAAACGATTATCGTGGTAAGATTCATGAGAAGCAAAAGAGGCTTCTTTTGGCATAACTTATTTGGTAACGACCACAACAATGAAAAACGGGCTCATGTTTACCTCTGTATACGGAAAAAGGAAACTATTAAAGTTTTTTTTTTAGCACCCCACAATATAACACAATCAGATCTGATATTTTTCGCCGTGTCACAGGTTTATCAACAAAGTAAAACATGAGATTGCTCAGTTTAACTTATAGTATCTTTAAAACTTTTAGTAAGCATTCTGGACAATCAATCAACTTTGACAAGTACGAGATTGGTTTTAGTCCCAAAATGAATAATTACATTAAAGTGAAGATTGCTAATACCTTAGGAATTAATAGACTGGCCCTCTAAGATAAATACCTAGGGATTCTCCTCTTAATTCAGAGGACCAAGATGAAAACATTTGTCCACTAGAGAATAGATTCCATGACAGGTTAGAAAGCATCTAAACCATCCCGCTAGAATTGTAATGACTCAAGATGTCCTTGGGTCATTGAACTCTCATGATCTAGCGGTTTTTCCGATGCCGACCAGGCTCACAGATAAGTTTGATAGCATTCAACGGAATTTTTTTTCAGATCAAAAAGAAAACTTAAAAAGGTTTAAGTCTTTAAGGGGTTGTATAGTTTTGTGATGCCAAAATTCGTAGGGGGTTTGAATATTAAGAAAACTGATGATTTGAATAATGCTTTGCTTGTTAAGTTAGCGTGGAGAATGTTAACTGATTCTGTCTTCTTATGTGTTAGGATTTTGAAACTTAATTAAATATTTCCCAAACAGTAACTCTGTTGGAAAAGGATATATGCAAGTTTAGAAACAATTAAGGAGCAGTACTTCTGGGAGGTTGGAGATGGTAGGAAAATATCTATTTGGGATGATAGATGAATGCCTGGTAGGTCTGAATTGGTGTCATCAAGGATTTCGTCATGACTCTTAGAAATGTAGATCAACTTATTATGCATGAAACTAGTACTTGGAATTTGGACATGCCGAATATGTTGTTTGATGATGATATTGTTAGGGATATTGTTAAGATAAAACTACCTATAAAGGGAAATATACAATGAGAATATGGACTTCATCTCATAATGGTCTTTTCTTGGTTAAGACTGCGTATAGAGTGATAAACATTGCTTCTCTGATCCTATGTGGTTGATCAGTTGCAGTTTCCTTTGACCATCACTCTCACAAAAATTAAGCGTTCACCATGTTTAACTTTGTTTTTGTTGCAGGGTTTTAATCTGCATTGATGTAAGGTTTTGATTTGAATTTTGTTAATCTTTATCTAGCTATTTTTGTAGGTTTTGATTTTTGGTTGATCTTGATTTCTCTTTTCTTCATCACTCTCACAAAAATTAAGCATTCACCATTGTTTTTGTTGCAGGGTTTTAATCTGCACTGATGTAAGGTTTTGATTTGAATTTTGTTAATCTTTATCTGGCTATTTTTGTAGGTTTTGATTTTTTGATTTTTGGTTAATCTTCTTTGTTGCATTTTGATTATAGCTTGCAGGGTTATATTTTTGAATCCAAAATCGAACAGGTAGTTGTTTTTTTGTTTCTCATCATAATATATTGCGATTTTAATTCACTGTTCTATTAACATATATTTTGGAAACATTATTACGATTTTTAAGAGATTTTCCTATGTCACATCTTTTCTCTTGATTATACTATTTGAAACCTTCTATTTTTCGTTTTGTATGTTAGGGTTTATATGGTTATCAGTACAATCACAATCTTTTTTTTTTTTCATATTCTTATTTGATTCAACAAAACTGTAATCCTTTTTTTCTTCTTTTTTTTCTCAGCCAGATTAAGCAGATAACTCTGATACATGACAAGGCTGCTAATCATTCACAGGACCAAGGAGTACCAACCTTTGGATTCTCTCAATTAACAGTAAGCAGCAACGTCATTAGTTTGCACTTAAATTACTGGAAATGGTCTGTTTTCTGTTCATTGGATCATGAATCTCATTCTCTCTGGAATTTAAAACACTCATCGATCTTGATTCATTGTGGGCATGTTTGGATTTATTCAATTCTTGCAATCATTGTTGGAATAAGAATTATGTATAATCATGTTACATTAATGTAAAAGACTGAGAATTATTATTTTTCCAATCAATAACCAACTGAGAATGTTTTCTTTATTTATGACAGATTGAAAATGTTGATGGAGGAGAAAAGCTTTCAATTGTACGACTTGATGATTTGGTTGGCATGATAAGAAAAACTACAATTAAGTAAGCAACTTATCTAGCATGTTTTGATGGCTAAGAGTGACAAAAACTGCCAAGTCCTTAGACTCTGAGAATCCTAAGTTACTTACTAATCAAAAGGGTATTGCGCAAACATATATTACATCAACTTTGTACATTTTAAAATCTTTACATCGACTTTAAAAATCTTATCATGTTGTAAGTGACAAATGAGGACAATAATGATAAAAACTTAGTCTGTCATTTTTCTTTTGTGAATAAAGAATTAAGGAACTTGATGCTGCTGATTGGTTTGAGCTAAGTACTGGGCCTATGGCAGCTTCTTTCTTCCCCCTTAATTGGATAAGGTATTTGCTTTCTTAGCACAAGTTGTATAATTAGATAGCCATTTATTTTTAACTCAATAACAAAATTAATGATTTTCTTCTTTTCATAATTTGTTGTTATTTCAAGTGAATCAAGTTGATGGTGGCTGACCAATTTGGTTTTGTATGATGATTCATTCCTCTGCAGTAACTTTTCATTTTCATAACCTGTTGTTGTTTCAAGTGCTCAAGTTTATGGTGTCTGGCCAATTTGGTTGTGTATGATGATTAATTCCTCTGCAATAACTTTTGCAGGGAGCATTACGTGATTATTGAACAAGCGTTGCGAGCCATTAATGGTGGAAGATTCTGCAATTGTTATGAAAAAAAGAGATAAGCTTGCTAGGGGTCTTAGGCTTTCTCTTTTCTGAAACAAGCAATTCTATGTGCGGTTGAGATCCCTCAGGCACATACTTGGGCATATGCCGAGAGATAAATAAACCCTAAACTAAAAATTTACCATTTCCACTGATTCGATTGTGGTCGCTCCAACTTTCAGGTAAGAAACTAGGTTTCCTTAGTTATGTATTCATACGGATAATTTTTTCTTAGCATAAAAATTGATTTCTAATGCTTTGTAGTTGGACACTAATTAACTGAAAAATATTGATGTGCTTTGGTTGTTGTTGTTTCTGAATATTCTGTTCAAGCCCTAAAAGTAAGTTGTTGTTTCTTTTGGTTCTTTTGTTGTTTTGGTTCTTAGGATGTTGCATTGGATGCTATAATGGAGTTTGTGAAGTTGTTGAAAGGTGGGAAATTTGATTCTTCTTTATACAACAGGTTTCTCAACTCTGTTGTTTATAGTCTTCAATATTGTGTTCTACAACTTTTGGGATAAGTGATTGTACTGGGCTTTAGCCTTGAAGGAAAAATAGTTACATTGATTTCGAAATTGGGTCTTAAAGTTTGTAATTCCCGATTTAGAAAGATGATCTTATCTCTTCATACACTGACATTGTTAGTTGTCACCTTACTGTTCTACTTATTGATCCATGAGAGGTATATCCAACATTCGTGCCTTATGTAAGCAGTTGAGATTATATTATTTTTGATGCCAAAGCTAACCCTAACCCAACCACAATGTGTTCTTTTTTCAACCTGATCTAATTAACTTCGATTGCAGATTGGTTACAAATTCGTTTGATATGATTTTCCTGATGTTATTTAGGTTAGAATAAGAGTGATTCCTTAAAACACTAATAATACCTGATGCTGATCGTGGGATGGTTACAGCAGAGAGAGCACTTGAACCTATCTTGCCGTCTGAAGATGATTTTTCTTACACAGTACACGTTGATAGTAACATCACTAAAAACAATGGATCTCAATGTGCGCCAAATATCTTAACCCTATCATCTATAGAAAGGACTTCTGCAACTAAAATCCATAGTTCTATTTTAACAGATGGTTTTATGACTCAACAACATGGCTTTTGTTTGTGGTTGTTTCTTGGCTCTTCAAGGAACCAATCGCTGAGATAGCAATTATTATAGTTTTGGGAACCCAAGAATTCTCTCTGACAATAGTGGGTTGGAAGATTCTTCTGGATGTGTGGATTTTAAGGTCTGTTGCCATGCTAGGGTTCTGGATGTGTGGATTTTAGGTCTCTGTCAGTAGCATTAGATGTTATCCTAACTTCGATGAGTGTTACGAATGACGCAGATTTCTGGAAATGAGAGTGGTATTACAGATTTTCATATGGACGTAAAGGTATTGATTATTTGCGTCCGCAGAGATTCAAATTTCTCCGGCAGTGCCATATACAGGTTCTTAGTGCACTTGGCTGGATTTCACAAAGGAATTTTTCTGCCTTGATCTATTGGCCTTCTGCCAGTTGAAAGCTTACCCAATTATGCACCGGCATCGATCTTTTAATTCGTAACTTTACTATTCTTTTCAGTAATCTCCACCTCTTTATACAATTATTTCTACCATCCGATTTTTATCTGCAATTTTTTTAACAGAAAATCATCATGGTAGTACGACTAGCCAGAGGACATTAAATAAGGTTCGATAAAATGAAGTTTTCTGGAGGGATAAAGTTGTTAATGATTGATTTCATTTTCCTGAATTGTCTTATTAGCTCAAATCGTTGAGGTATTACCAAATTCTAAGCTTCTCTAATATTTATATCCGTGTCGTAGTTATTCTTAGATAGGAATTGTGGTTCTAGCACTGTGCTGGCGTGTCTCTAATTATAGAAAAAACAGTATATTAGACTAAATAACCGATCAATAAAAAGTATATTAGACTAAATATGGAAATCCATTAATTGTACCAAAAGTGATAATCCATTTTTATGGATATTTGTTTTTGTTGACTGAGGGAGAAACTGCTGTAATCCAGTTACTCACAGCGGGAGAAACACTTTTGCATTCGCTCATGCTCAAACTCTCCATGCAGCAGAGGGAGAAAATTGCTGCTCCTAACTGAACTTGATTAACATTTGTACATCTAAAGTTTGTTGCATTAGAAAACATATCCCTTTAGGTGTATTAATGCGAACCCAATTCAAGATAGGAAAACTAATAGAATTCAAGTTTACACTGCTGCTCACCTAGCTTCATCTTCAAGTAAAGGTAATTAGTCATATATTTTTTTTGTGAAGGTAATTAGTCATGCTTTTTTTTTTTTTTTTTTTTATGTAGCAGTTCATCTCAGTGTTCATGTATACCCAGAACAAACTAATTTTGATTTGATTTTCAAATTGATTTAGCGAGTAAAAATCGATTGCCAATAGTCCGATTGGGAATTGAAGTACTCCTGTACTTTTTTGTTATTGCTATGTTTTCTGATAAACAATATAGTGGTCTACTTACATTCCAATTTATTTATTTTTTGGTATTATCTCTTAGTATCTTCCGCTGGCTAAGTTAGACAGGGAATATTTCCCTCAACGTTAAGATGATTTCCATAAAATCGACGGGGCGAGGCGAAACCGCACGACACCAAATCAAGAATGCATTGTGACAGGGCGAGGTGGAGCCGAGCCACACCAAATAAAAAACCTTAAGTGATGGGGCTGAGGCGAAGACGAGCCATACCAAATCAAAAATGCACGGCGCGGCGAGGCAAAGCCACACGACACCAAATCCAAAATGCATCGGGACGGGGCGAGGAAGAGTCAAGTCACACCAAATAAAAAACCCTAAGCGACGGGGCGAGCCGAATCTGAGCCACACCAAATCAAAAATGCACGATGGGGCGAGGCGAAACCACATCACACCAAATCATAAATATGGTTAAAAGAAAAAGATTGAATTGGTGAAGCAAGATTGCGGAGCAGCCCGGGCAAAAAATCTAGTGCATAGTAGAAGTTCTTAATTTTGGGGAATTGATGCCCCTAAATGGTTAAAAACTCTCTTCGGAGAGAAACTTGATGTCAGTTCGGTTTGAATTTAATTAAATCTCCTTTCCTATTAAAAATAGAAGTTTAACATATCGTAAGCGTAAGAAAATCGCACAACTGCACCATGGCAAAGAAAAATTAGCCAGATCTGTTCATCTAGATATTATTCATCCAATTGGTTGGTGTTAGAAGCAGAAAGAGGCATGTTCGTGCTAATAGGATGACAAATGTCTAAGTTTCCCTTTAAATTAAAATCTTACCATAATACTCATTTCTCTTAAAATTCATTCCCTGGTCCTAGCTATATTCTTATTTTTTCTCCGGCTAGCAAATGATGAACCTATAGTCGCGACTTGGAAACATAATCTATCCGACTAGGATTTTTTGTCATAGACCTAGTTGTAACTAATAATTTCATTATTTCATTAGTATCTGAAAATTTATCGCAACTGTCCTGGCCACAAATGGTGTTTCCCAGTTGTAGATATCAAAAAATCCAAGATGAAAAATTATACTTGATTTAAAGGGTTAAGTATATATACTCAATTTAAAATGAGTATAAGGTTATACTCGTTTTCTATCAAGGGCAGACCTTTTACAGCTATTTCTAAGTTGAATTTCCTACCAGGTCCTAGTTGAAAATCCTAGTCGTATATGAGTTTTCATCATTCCTACGGCTAGGAAATGATGAACAACCTCTACGGCTAGGAAACTCAAAACAAGACCATTGCACGCTATTAGTTTCGTTCTTCATTTATTTTTTCCTGCTCAGCTCTCTCTCCTCTGTCTTCTCCTTACTCAAACATCTATTTTTCGTCGAAGTTTTTTCAACTTTCTCCATCTCCTGTAACTTTCATGGCCAAGGAGTAATTTAATCAACCGGTGTCTCTTCCTAAGTTAGGGGACAAGGCATTGGAGGAGTATGATTGGCAATAATTTCTCAAAAAGACCAATAGTTTTTTTTTTCTGTTGAAATCTTTCGATTCTTCCCAATTTTGACTAGTAAGATCGAATAAGTAGCAAGAGTTTGCAAATAGTGAAACACCAGATTGCTTACCTAGAGTTTTAGTCTGGATAAACATCGAAAAACCTCTGATAGATCACCTACTAGTCAAAATAGGAAACTACCCAGTTACTTCTATCTACTTCAACTACTTGAATCTTCCTTCAAAATTTTGTCCCACTGTCTTCGTCTTGGTCATAAAGTAGGTGATTGTGCTATCCTTAATGGTCGGCCTTTGGAAGATATTTACCATATCTCGGTTGATTCTCCTTACCCTAGTGATGACATGAATAGGCTGAATGATGAGCTTGTTCAAATATGGAACCCAAAAGACAACTTTGATAGTCAAGGAAAGACAATATCGGTAGAATCTCATCTCTCTCGACCAGGAGTACGTGAAACCTATACTGACATATTTAGGAACTACGTAGATGAAGAACCAGCTTCTCAAAACAACCACCATGACTATGAAGTTTTAGGACCTTTCGTCATAGAGGAAGATATGCCTCAAGCATCATCTTCAGTGTTAGGAAAAAGAACTTTCCCTTTCAATCTACCTGAAAACTATATTCCTCTGCCTGATTCAGAGGACGAATCTTTCCAATCCGCTAACTCGGAAACGTTCAGGGTAATTGCTGAGTCGAGATCGCCTGAATCGGCGCTTCAGATTGGGTCCGATCTATCTAGTACAGGATATTGTTATTCTAGATCAAAAACTTAGGATAAACTCTCATTCGATTGTGGGAAGAAGACTTTCTTTTTCTTCTTTTGAAAATGCTAGGGATTCATTTGAATCCCCAATTTCACCGGTGCTTTTATCTTCCAACATTTCAACTTCATCTTGATCGCCCATTCTTGAGACTCAAATTTTCATTGTATCCAATTTCAAACTCCATTAACTCAGCTAAAATCAGCTTTCAAAATCTCGGTTTCAGATTTTTTATCTTCTTCTTTATCAGAAAATCTTGGCTCCATTCCTTCATTGGATGGAGATCTTTTGCAATTTAATCAATATGGGTCAAACATAATAGATAACAAAACTAAGTCGATTGCCTATCTACCAATTCCTTTCCCAGGTCTATCCCCTTCGAAGCAGCAGGAAGAGACACATGTACTTCTCATAATTTTAATCTTTCCTTATTTATTCATGAACTAATTTTCAATCTTTAATTTACTTATAGATAGAAACTGCTTATTATAAACTAGATTTACAACTACTCACATTTTGGAACCTACACAATCATACAACTTGCTTGATCTGCAAATTAGGATTCTTACTGGTTTATTACAATTCAGTTTGCTTGCTTAATAATTCTTTTATACTTGTTTTGAAATGAAAATCCTAGCTTGGAATGTGCAAGGATGTAGAAATCCTTTAACACAAAATCACCTAGCAAACCTAATTAGTATGGAGAAACCTGAAATCTTGTTTCTTTCAAAAACCAAGAACCAAAGACACTTAGTTAAATCTTTAGTATCATCCTTCTCTAATTACCACATTGTAGACCCAATTGTCTCAGCAGGGGGACTTGCAATAGCTTGGATTGATGGATTCTATTTTGAAATAATTCAATGGAATCAGTAACATGATTAATATTATTGTAAATTTTTCTTTTGACACTCAGCAATGAGCTCTTACTTGTTTCTATGGTAGTCCTTATCCCTCTAATAGGAACATAGCTTGGGACTTCTTAGAAGAAATAGGCGTTCAAATTAATCGTAGGAATACCCTGGATAGTGCTAGGATACTTTAACATGATCTTTGATCAATCTGAAAAGTTAGGAGGCCTTCCTTTTAATAAATCAAATAGTGAATACTACTATAACATTCTAGAGAGAGCAGGCTTGTATGACTTGGGTTTCTCTGTATCTGACTACACTTGGGACAACCATAGAGAAGGAAGCCATAATATTCAGGAAAGATTAGACATTGCAGTAGTTAATGTTGAATGGCATTAATTCTCCATATCCTAATGCCTCCCTAAGACATCTTATAGCCATAGGTTCTGACCACTGTCCAATTCTGCTTTTTACAGACACCATAACAGCTAAAATGGAATGGGTCTTTAAATTTTATGATACATGGTTAAAAGAGCATTCATGTATCTAAGTCATAAAAGAAAAATGGAAAGATCATAATACAGAAGACATTTCTCAAAATCTAGTGACTAATTTGAATAACCTAGGAACTAACTTACTAGACTGGAAAAGAAACATCTTTGGGCTTCCCTCAAAGAAGAATAAAAGACTTCTTAAAGATATTGAAAGGCTGAAAGCAGGTAGATATACTGAGTATCAACATAAAAAACTAAAAGAAAAATTAACAAAATTAGAACTCCTTTATGATGCCCAAGAAGCCATAGCAAAACAACAATCTAGGGATAACATTATTGCAGTAGGGGAAAAAACACCAAATATTTCAATACTATCACTTTGAGAAGAAGGAAATGGAACAACATAGAAAGTTTTTTAAATGCTCAGAATATGGCTATGAGAAACAGAACTGAAATTAGTACAATCCTCACTGATTATTTTCAAACTCGCTTCAATGAAACCCCCTCAGACTACCAATCTAATGATCACCTCTTTAAGGATATTATGCCAGTTTTATCTGAGCCAGACAACTCTAGCATCATGAGCCCTTTGATAGGTACTTAATTTAATTGTTTAGAGTGTCAATTCCGTACTTGTTTGAGCTATAATTCTTGCATATTACTTGTTATTATGATTACTTTTGAGTTTATGTGTCATAACAGGTGAATCATCCGAAATCAATGGAAATGGAGTTAAAAGGAGCTAAGAAGAGGAAAGGAGTTCATTCCCGCATGAAAATAAGAAGTTGTAAGGTGCAAAGACAACTCTTGGATTCAAGTTCCAGGAAGATTTACAGTTGGAAAAAGCATCCCCAAACCCAACCATAAAAGAGAAGAATTTCTACTACAATTTGCATAAGGAGTTACGGCTAGGTACAACCCAACCGTAAAATAAAGTGAAGAGATATTAATATTTGGGCATTGATATGTTGTAGAGGACGACAATATGAATGCAACAAAAAAAGAATGAGGTCAACCAGACAACGGATGAAGAAGTTAAGGCCGAAATGAAGAAAAACAAAAAGTATATAGGAAGAATTACGTCCAGGTCCAAGAGACTCGGATCCAACTGTAACTCTGGGAGTTTTAGCACTATTTTCTTGTCAGAGTTACGGCTGGGTTGAACCCCAACCATAACTAAGGTGTTTGGCATGATTTTGGGCTTCTAAATCAAGGAATACGTTGTCCCGTACGGGTTCTAAAACCATGTGAGCACTATATAAGAAGACCCTTAATACAATCTTTATATCATATACCACACCTTGGAGACACAATTCTACCTCCCATATTACATCTTCTACATCAAAACTTAGGGTTTACCCCTTTAGGGGGAACCCATTCTCTTTTGTAATCATGTGTAGCTAAACCTTTGTTGATTGAGGATGAATTCAATGTTCTAGACGTGATCTTTATTGGTTAATACAAGTTATTCAAAGTTATTATCATCATCGTTTGTTTTTACTATTTATATGGTTAATTATTGATTAATTAGATTGTTCATGCTAGATTAATCTATTGGTCATTCTATTGCTAGTAAAGGGTTAGAATATCCGTGTAAATGTTGAATAATCCTTACACAAGTAGAGAACGTGAGACCTCGCAGAGGGATTCTGTAGAGCAATCGTGTGTGAAGACAACACTAGTAAGTGGACCTTGCGCTAAGAGTCTAACTGCTGGGATCAACCTAAGTTCACATAACTTAAAGCTTCCGAGCGCTTCGGTATCCAGTTACAAGAGGAACTTTGGGGATATCACTTCTCTAGCTGCTTTTATACGGTTGGTGATGAATGGTTCTGACGAAGATAGATAAGTATACTATTGAGTCAACTTTTGGTAACGGCGAAGGACTCCTTGATCATCTCTTTCTTTTATTTGTTTCTTTTGATTTCACTTTAAAACAATCCCCCTTTATCTTTTACTTTATTTTGCTGATCAAATAACTTATCAATTACACATCTCTCTGTGGGAACGATCTCTTACTACCGCTATATTACCAGTTAATTAGTGGGAAATATCTTGATTAATTTGTTGCACTTACGACACGCATCACCCTCCTACAAATGAAGAAATCTTTTTAGTTCTAAAAAATATGAAACCCAATAAATCTCCAAGACCAGATGGGTTCCCAGTTAGTTTTTTCTTGCATAACTGGAACATAGTGGCACTCAAGTCACCTTGATTATCCAAAACTTCTTCATAGATAAGAAAATGCACCCAGAAATAAATAGAACTCATTTTTTTTAATTCCAAAGATAAAACAACCCAAAACACCTAGCCATTTTAGGCCAATAGGACTGTGTAATACAGTATACAAAGTAATAGCAAAGATTATTTCCAACAGCATAAAACCCTTTCTAGATAAAATCATTTCCCCATACCAATCAGCTTTCCTCTCCTCCAGAAAAATCTCTGGTAATATTATAGTTGAGCATGAAATTATTCATTCCTTCAAAAATAAAAAAGCCAGAACTGGTGGTTTAGGTTTAAAAATAGATATGTCTAAGGCTTTTGATTGGGTCAATTGGAAATTTCTACTTTCAGCCCTAACTTCCTTTGGTTTTAGTAAAGATGTCTGTTTATTAATAGAATAGTGTATTTCAACAACTACAATCTCCGTACTTCTAAATGGAGCTCCTGGTGAGGCTTTTAATCCTTCTAGAGGTCTACGCCAAGGATATCCTCTATCACCATACTCATTTATTATATGTATGGAAATCTTTTCTAGACTTCTTCTTACTCAAGAAAATAAGAAGATTCTTCATGGGGTTAAAATAACTCCTAAAAGTGAACCCATCTCACATCTCTTCTTTGCTGATGACTGTCTTCTTTTTGTGAAGGCTGATTTAATAGAATGTAAGAACTTACTAGATACTATAGCAACCTTCAGTAAAGCCTATGGTCAACTTATCAATTTCGAAAACTCAGGAGTTTTCTTTGGCAAGAAAGTAGCACCAAAACACCAAAGAATGATGTCTAAACTTCTAAAAATTAAGCATATAAACTTCAAGGACCCATACCTAGGAGCCCCTCTTTTTATGGATAGATCCAAAATTGAAACCTTTACATCAATCTTAGAAATAATGGATTCTAAATCCAAAGGATGGAAGGGCCTTGTTCTTTCTCAACCAAGCAGATCAGTCCTTAATAGAGCAGTCCTGTCTAGCATCCCTACCTACCAAATGGGATGTTTTATTGTACCAAAAAAGATAACTAATAAAAATTAATACAATTCAAAGAGACTTTTTGTGGGGAAATGAAGTAGGTCAGAAAGGTTTCTATCCTTGGCCAAGTCTGTGTAAACCCACTCAAAAGGGGGGATTAGGTTTTAAAGATGCTCGTAAATTTAACTTTGCTATGCATGCTAAACTAGCTTGGAGATTAGGTAAATAACCAGATTCCCTCTGGGTAAAAACCATGTGATCTAGATACTTCAGAACCAAATCCCCTCTCAGAGCAAAAGCTAAAACTACTGGCTCATGGACTTGGAATTGTATTAGTCAAATCTTAGAACTTATTTATCAGTATAGTGTCTGGGAAGTAGGAAATGGATAAGATATTAGTATATGGAATAACAAGTGGATTCCAGGATCAACTGAAACTCTAGAAGCCTTTAAGACCTCACAAAATAGTCATGTTACCTTAGTTTCAGACTTAATAAATTCAAAAACTGGTTGTTGGAATGTTGATATGCTATACTCTAACAAGATTAAAAAAATAAATCTTTTCAAAGATAAAAATCATACTCTTAAGAAATACCAACTCAGATGGACTCTAACTAAATCAGGTGATTATACTGTTAAATCCTTATATGATAAATTGAATGAAACTGGTACTGACATTGTTAGTCTAGGTTTACCTGACTCTTTTTGGCTAGCTATATGGAAACTTGACATTTCTCAGAGAATTAAGTTACTTTTAGGGAAATGCTTACAAAATGCTTTATGTACAAACTTTAAACTTTGTGGAAAGGTGGAGGATGTTGAACCTCATTGTACTATGTGTGGAATTGAAATAGAAAATACTGAACATCTTCTTTTGCATTGCCCATATGATAAAGAAGTATGGAACTTAGCTCCTAATCCTCTCTCTCTTAATTTAGATAGATCAAGAACCATTTTAGACATTTGTAAGGATTGGATCACTAATCCTAGGAAAGAGATTTCTTTAGAATTAATGCTTTCTAAGATGTGGTTCATTTGGAAGGAAAGATGTAATAGAGTTTTTGAGGACAAAACCAAAACATCTAGGACTCTAGCTATAAAAATACAGGAACATGTTGCTTTCTGGTCAAATGGAAACATCAATTAGGTCAAAACAAGAAAACAACTTAAGAAAGTCTCAAAACCAGTTTGGCAGGCACCACAGAACAACACACTTAAGATAAATGTCGATTCTGCTTGGATTTCTTACAATTTACCTTCAAGTTATGCTATGATTTTGAGAGATGATGCAGGCAATTCAGAAGGAGGAACAACAGGACAATCAAGAACATCAGACCCTCAAGAAGCGGAGGCTTTAGGAGTGTTACAGGTGGCTAGTTGGGCAAAGGAGAAGGGTCTAGAAAGCTTCAGCATTGAAGGGGATTGTGAAATCCTTTTCAACTATCTTAAAGAAAAGAATACATATGTATCCTGGCGTTCCAAAGCTTATCTAGATGAAGCAGACAAACTAGCCCATATATGCAATAATTTTTTGGGTTTCTATTTTTTTTTCCAAGATCAGGAAACATGGTAGCAGACAATTTAGCAAAATTTGTTAGAACTTTAAATTCAAATGTTTCATGGGAGACTACCCCTCCCTCGTGTATTCAACAACAACTTCTAGTAGATAAATCTAATATCAGAAGATCTGTCAGTGGATCGATATTAGATGGCTCTACTCCTTTTGTATTACCGGCTACTTCGGAGCCTTAGTTCTTAATGAAATGTCTTATTCACAAAAAAAAAAAAGTATCGTTCTTCATAAGTTATAAACTATTAAAGGAATTATATAGTTATACATGATTAACTAATTGAATTGTTGTTACTCTTATTCAACTGATTAATTATTATATGACCGTGCGCGATGCAAGGCCGAAGAAGAGAAAAACATGGCCGAGTTACTAATGCTTTTTATTGAACATTGATTTTCTGCATCGTCTAGATAAATACATTAATGGTTAGCTTGGTTAGTGGTGGGTGCATTGAATTTAGTCTGGTAGAGAACCATTTTTTATTTATTTCTTTATTTCTTTTAGTTGTATTTTTTTCTTTTTATCTGCTTTCCCAAATTCAATACACCCATTTTTTAATGGTCATTTATAAATTTATAATCTTAAATTAAAATACAAATAAAGAAAGAAAATGTGAGATGATCCTCTACGGTAAATGCTGGATTTTCTATTTCCATTCAAGTAAACCACAACACCGAAAGAAAAAAATGTATTAGATACAAAAAGAGGTATTTATGCAATGACATCCAAAACATAATTATACGGATTCCCTTTATCTAATTTATCTTCAAATAAAACAACTTTTAATCTAGCTATTCTGTTAATATTCTGAGTTGGGAAATACCTTCCAAACTGAATGTCTTCTGTTTTCGCTTGAAAATATACTATTGAATGCCTTGGTTATGTTCTTTTTTTTCTGTTTATCTTTACCGATGTTAAATCAGTATAATTAGGTTCTGAGTTCCAATCAGTTAGATATACTACAAAGTATGAAATTCGAAGTAATCGTTTTGTGTTCTTTAAAATGCAGTCACTTCAGAAAGAAAAAATTATCTTTTTTTTTTTTTTTTTTTTGAAAGTTCGAAAGAGTTTTATACAGGTACCAACAGATATCTTTTGGGTACTTCATTTAAGAATTAGTCTTCAAGTGAATATCTACTCGTCATTTTGGTGCTTTTATCTTCACATTACTCTTATTTATCTTCTTACACTTTCATATTTTTATTTCGGGGAGGATACACTCCATATTTTCTGGAAAAAAATATTGCAATAAGTAAATGTCGTTATCAAAAAATATAGTGATTATAAAAAAAAACTGTGCAGTGTAAAGTATTTTTAGGTAAATGCGATTGGTAAAAATAAATATGATAGGTAAATCCGTGCCAAAAATATATAAAATATATAACTTCTAAATAATTTTTAGATATTGACTAATATCATTTCCAAAACTTCTGAGCAAACTCCAAACCCTATTGTTTTCCGTTGCTTCTCTTATAGACTTTACTGGTTTTGAACTTTTTTTTCTTGCGATGTATGATGCTGTCTATTGTTTGTTTTGCATGTATGTTCAAAATCGTAAACGATTGACACACATCTGTTATTGGTATTTCTTGTGCTCCAACTGGTGTGTATAAAATTTATTATTGGATATATATATTGATTTCAATTAATTTATTAGCTTTTACATTTTATTGTCTGCTACCTAAAAGAAATTATTATTGAAGAGTGAGCGAAAGG
The DNA here is from genome assembly GCA_023531105.1 of Papaver atlanticum. Lineage (NCBI taxonomy): Eukaryota > Viridiplantae > Streptophyta > Magnoliopsida > Ranunculales > Papaveraceae > Papaver > Papaver atlanticum. The sequence continues at coordinate 8,834,338 of JAJJMB010008071.1, read as the reverse complement.
TTTTTTTTTTTCCAGACATATATTGATGGACACAGTTTGATATACATGAGATCTCATATAAAATGTAAAGATACTCCCTCCGCCCATCAGATGAATTTGAAAACTGAGAAATAGAAACTAACGATTAATCAAGATCATCATAAGAAATGGCACGCGTTAATACGCAAGAAACTTCATAATGGGTTTTTCCTATATCGTGGTTAATTAGCTTACCTATTTAAAGTTTTTCTTCACTTAATTCTTATTTTTGAATTGAAACTCATTCTGGGTTTGAACATTTGGTTTCTCTTGAAGAATTTCTTCTCTTTCAGATCCTTCACAAAGGAAAAAATCCTTGATAGAGTCCACTAAAAATGTTGTCAGTTTTCCTTGTCAATTGAAATTTCCGATGACAAAGTATATTAACGACTTTTACGCAGTTTGTGAATAAATCGTCTGAATTTTTTTTAGGAACGCAATCATCTTATGTATCGAAACTGCTCGTATCATTGCAAAAGATCATCACGTCGATTGTGAGTCCGCAGTACATAAAAATGCTTTGATATCGATTGCTAGATTCATCTAACGTTTGTTATTTTAAAATTACAAGTTACAACAATCTTAACACAATAACTTGTTTCTTACAATGGGAAAATATGATGTGGTTTAAAGATGCTTTGTATGGTTTTACAATGCGAATGAGGCTTTAATATTTTTAATTTGTGGGATGCATTAGAGAAAAAATGCCAGGCTGAAAGTGCTAGAAAAAAGAATTTTTTTTGTAGCTAAGTTTTTTGAATTTAAGTTTTCTAATGAAAAATTTGTGGTTGATCAATTCATTACTCTTTAGCGCATTATCAATGATACGTCTAGATTTCAAGTGTCGACTGTGATTGAGAAATTATCATCTTTTTAGTCTTAGTACAAACAAAGATTGGGGTATGGAATTGTTGAGGTCGGCATGGTAGAACGAGGAATGATAATCCAAGCCACGTCAAGGTACCCGTGTAAGTAGTATCAGATAAGTAGTTTTTGACGTTGTTGAAAAACTTGGTCGAACTATAATGATGACAAACTTCATACAGAATTGGGTGAAACATCGTAGCTAGTATGGACAGGATCAATTGAAAAATTTGTAGTCAAAAATGAAATTAAGTAGGCAGATACAAGTCCGTAACAAATTCTTCCGAATTTCATTATAACATCAAGTTGCCACTTCACTGTCAAAGATGGTTGACTGAATTTGGCAAATGCAAACTCAAGCCATAAGAACAAATTGTATAACTGATTTTGGCAAATGCAAAGTACAATAGCACTTGAGGAATGAACTTAATTACCAAAGTAAAATCAGTGTGTACGTATTGTGGTATACTTAGGCAAATTGTTTATGTAATTTATCAAAGAGTGTATAACACCTATATTTGTTATCTTCACCTTAGTAACCAACCATACATGCAAACAAGAAAATAAGGATGTTAACCTCACATTCAACAGATGACAGTAAAATACTAAAATAGTATACTAAAAACACAAGCAACCATACAAAAATACTTCTACCAGGTACATAGTATGGTTTCCTATCTAGTTATAAACAAAAATGATTACTGGTTGTGTCTGTCCTGAAAAACGCACTAATGGAGTGGACTATGGGACCATGTATAATTATAACAAAAAGAAGTGTAACCTTTTTCCCATCGCATATGTATTACGAATAGATAAACATTGGACTGAAACTTCACCGCAAACACATCCAATCATCATCAAGTATCCAAAAGTACACATGGACATGAGTTTGGTTGCATACAAGTAGAGATAATTTTACACAACATAAAAGCAGTACCTAACTATTTCAAATGACCAATTCTTCACTGCTTGCACTACTCGCACCCATGAGTCTACGACAATGTCCAATACTAGATCATCAGCTTGTTGATGTGTCTGCAAAAGTTATTAATTGGTATATTTTTTTAAATTTATGCATCCAAAGTCAGACCAGTTACACCTGAGCGCAGATACATTAATCCCGCATCAAATTAATCAATCTAATTCATTCGAAAATAATAACAAAATCACTTACATTTTGAAAGTTTGGTTTCTAAGATTCTGAAGAGATGTTGCAGTCTTGATTTGTATCTATGGAATGTATGTCCTCTAGTCTCACTCACTATATAAGGGTTTTCACGAAGATTTCTTTCATCTTCCAAACGCCATATCTTCGCATCCAAAGCCTATTCCAATAGACTATATATAAATGTAAAATATCAAAAATTATTTTAATAAACTCAGAAAAAACAACTAAATGTAGTTTAAATACTTGATATTCGTTAATCTTTTCACGGATCACTCCTGAGGTAATGTCCATGAAATCCTTCTCCGGAAACTCAACTCCCTTTAACTTTAGCAAATCTTCATACAAATCCTCTTCAACTTTATATATCTTAATCGCACCTAAAAGTTGCTCTTTATCCATCTTACGCACCTCCTTCCAGTTTATCCAACGCTCATCTTCATCTCAGAGACTTTCAGAGGAATTTACCATATCCCACAACTCATATAAAATCTGTTTTCAAAAAAATTTACTAAACATAATTATTTAAGACAAACCATACAAAGGAAAAAATAAATAGAAGAAAACCCCCACCTCAAGAACTCTCATATTCAATCTAGAACGTCTGAGTTGAAAAACATAGCCATCAACTTCAATATGGTGTTATGTTTGTTTGAATATGATACTATTTGAAATACCTTTTCATTGGATAAAGAAAATTTCCAATATTAATCTCCAATAATTTCGGAGATATAAATTATACCAAAATTGCATTTTAGATTGAATTGAATAGTACACCAAAATTAATTTGTCCGTAATATTTTTCAAAGCTCTTGATAAGCATAGTTATACTGCAAGTGAAAAGACGAGGGTACCCAAATATACCTCAATCTAAAACTTTTCCACCTATAAGTCCTTTTTCTGAAAGTGATTGTCTATAGACTGAGTCGAGACAATACAACTAATCGGTTCACACTTCGTGTGATCGTCTATGGATACAAGATCGAGACAATACGACAACAAGATAACTTGTGTGATTGACTATGGATACAAGATCGAGACAATTCAATAACGAAGTATGTTTACTTGATAATAGGTTCGGACTTAGGGATTGCCTATCAAGTAAAATAAGAATTAACGTTTGTGTAATTTACTTTACATTATAATAACAACAATTATAATTGCGGAAAATAAAAGTAAATGACACAGCAAAATTTTGTTAACGAGGAAACTGCAAATGCATAAAAACCCCGGGACCTAGTCCAGAATTGAATACTCTCAGAATTAAGCCGCTATACAAAATCAAACCATCTCCGTATAGTTGAGACCAAGAAACTAAACCTATAGTTCACCTAGTTTCCTCAGTATCCCTGCGCCTCCAACTTGTTAATAAGTCACGCACTTGGAACAATTCCTTCGGTTCGTATTCCAAACAGTAAAGGAACAACAAATCTGTTCGGTAACAACTCTTTTCAAACAACGTGATTTGAGTCTGACAAAGGCTCTTCCGTTTAACCAATAAACTCCTTTGTCGGGTCCTTAGATCAATCTCTCAACAACTACCGAAGTAATTGTTAGACTATGCAATCAATACTATTAATCACAAAGAAGTGTATTGATGCCGATCTACTCAACTAATCAATCCAATTTATCACAAAGATAAACCGATTATAGTTGGATCCCTTTCAAGCCGAAACAAGTATTGTGCACACCAAAGATTATGAACCCAAAAAGTATTCTTGTCTTCAAATCTTCTTTAATCTCCAATCAGCACCTGCACATAATCAACTTGAATCTCTTGTGATCAATCACACACATAACGGAGTCTGTTAACGTTGGATTATCACAAGACGTCTTTAGATCTACAAACAGTCTAAAGATCCTCGTCGAAACTTCGATCTAGTTTGAGTGAATCTTATATCAGAAGAGAAGATTCTCAAGCATAAACAAACTAGGTGCAATCAAAGTTCAACAACCGTTAGTCAATCAAATCAATCGAAAACTAATAATAAACCGCAATTATCTAGTTTCCCACCAACGGTACTAATAGAGCTTCTCAATCCCAAAGAAGTCTTTAAACTAAGCGGTCGTAAGAGATTTCTCCTAATTAGGTTACTTTCCTCTCCGAATAGGCGGCTCCACCAGAACAACACAACTAGATAGTTTTGCTGGCTCTGAGGAATAGTTTGCTAGAAATGCAAACTTCAATATTTATAGACAATGAAGTTTGGACACCAAGGAATTTCCAAAACCGAATATTCCCAAAGATATGCAATAAACACAAAATCTGTTTTCATAATTCCTGGAAATGCACTGTCAAAATATTGACCGAAATCCCAATAGAAAAATCTATAATCAGTAAATGCACATTACTAATTATTATTTTCTAAAGATATGCATTTAATTGCTGGAGATTAAATAGCATATAAAAACTAAGAAACCTTAAATAAAAGATTCTCAATTTATTTCGATCCTGGGATTCTCCTTTAGATATTAAGGAATATCTTTGAACAATTAATGATAAGAGTTACTGCACATGTTCAATGTATGTCGACATCTTTTACTTTGTAAGTCCTTTTTCATACTTACAATCTTGGAAACGATTTGCCACACTTCCAAACAAGTTTAGAATTGGTTCGTCTGAATTCCAACAACTATGTGATTGATTATCCTATCAAATCACCAATTATGGGTTTCTCGGTTCTCCCAAAACAAGTTCAGTTCTACCTCCATGTGAGTATTGTGCATAGTCACGTTAGTTACCAAAATTCGGTTGACTAGGTACTAGGATCGGTTCCCCGATACTTATGGTAACTACCTGTATTCGGTTGCACATTTCCATAGGATCGGTTCCCCCAAAACTACAAACTTGTTGCACATGTTCATAGGATCAGTTCCCCCATCTACTAAAAATGTGTTGAACCTCTTACAAGGATCGATTCCCTCTTGCAAATTTGTTGCACCTCTTACTAGGATCGGTTCCCCAATGACCAGATAAAAGTTGTTTTTTATAAGGCATCGATCATACCATCTTGAGTGATTACTTAAGATCGGTGTCACTAATAAAAGTCATACCAATACATAAGTCAGGTCTTGTGAATAGTTTTACCAAGTACATAAACAAGTTTATGAGCGGTTATACTAAACACACATATTGGTAATTCAAAATAGATTTGCAATGAATAACAATACCAATAAGCCTAGCGATTTCCCTTTCAATTCACAAAACAAGTTTATGAACTTACTTCCTTTAAACGAATGTAAAATATTGTTTCCTAGGATGAAATCTTCACTCATACCCATACATAATCACAATAGCATTCATATGATCATGTCGATGTCTTATATACAATGTTTAATGGTTAAGCAATAAACCTCGTATTGTATTCCTTAATACTATGTCTAACTAGAGTTTCATATACAGCTTCGCAGTTATGTTTTCAACATGCACGACTTGAAAGATACGTTAGGGAAAGAAACAGTTCAAGTCAAATATTACTAACCTCAAGAGGAAGGATGATGTTGTCGTTGTAGCTCCATACTTCTTCACATTCTTCAAGTCTTCATGTAATACTTGTAAGTCTTATATCCTAACACTTTCAAGATAACCTATACGAAGTTGACTTTAGTATGTAATCAAGACTCTTTAAATGAGTTTTGATTCACTAAAATATGACAACCAAACTTGACATACCAACGCTTGGTGGGTTCAACCAAGCTATGCTCTAACATATGTCATTCCCGAAGGAACAACAAGAGCGACCTTACTTTTACAAGAAAAGAAGGATTTCTTTGGACATTAACAAATCATATGAAACATGAATTTGTATCCAGAAAACTCAATCATGATTAATTTAATCAGAAATGCTCAATATAAGAGAACTTACGGAGCCATACAGTACTTTCACATAGAAGTGGATCAGGGAAAGATCAATACTGCGGAATATTCAAAGATTCATTCTATTTTTCATCAATATTTGCATAATGATACCATAGACTTAATCTTTGAAATCAAAAGGTCATTCTATCTTCCATCAATATTTGCATAATGACATAACAGACTTAACTTTTTACATATATGGGACAATCATAGTTCACGGACGTAAACACACATATCCCATAAAAATGTTTGTAATATAAAACCAATAAAGATTAATACTGCAAAATCATCTTCCAAATAAACTTTAGAGTTTAAATAAATAAATCTAAAAACATTGCAAGATGAAAATCGTTGGCAATAGCAATGTGTAATCACAATATAGGCTATTCCAAACCCTAGTTATCCTTCTTAAAACACAATAATAAATTCTCAGAAGAAGTTTCCTAGACAAAAATAACTCCTAAGAAGAACAAAACTGAAGGTCTTCAGACATAATCAGCAACCAGAAATTGAACACAAACAAGTTCATCAGTTGCTTTCTTCAGTTCGGTTTTCAGAAATTCAAGATTCTTTGTTGCAATTTCAAGTTGTTCGCGTACAACCCAAAAATCTCGAAGAAGATTTCCCACCAATTGAGATGGCATATGAACTGGAAGTTTATTTTCATGATCAACTGCATGATAGCATGCTATGAAAATAGGGTTCTCGTGAAACTCAATAACTTTGCCCTCTTCAACTGTCTTCCTTTTTGCATCCATCCATTGTGCACTCCATAAAATCTCAAGAAAAACTTGAAGTTACGGAACGAGTATATATCACAAGGAGTCCATGATATATATACGATATTTTAATAGGGAAACCCTAGGGTTACTCGTTTGCGTTCGGTAAGGGTCGGGTGCACAAGCGTTCGTGGTTATGAACCATGTTCAAAACCAAGGAACCAAATGGAGCATATTTTAAAAGTATGTTTTGATAAAAACAAATTCTAAAGACATAACAACTTAGCTCAGAAATAGAGCACAAGGTAATTGTTGAAATCAACAAATCAACTGTCAATAAGGAGAAAACGAGGATTTTCAAAGTGAGCAACAAAGAGAAATTTCTCAAGAGTTATTGATCGATTATATTACATCATGTAATAATTAACCGGAGCAAGGCTCAACAGTAAGATGGTCATTCTATTTTTAAACCGAAAAACAGATACAACAAAGACCACTTTGTCAAGAAGAAGTACTTCTTGAGAATTATGAGCATCCTCACACAGTCTCAAAGAGGATGCCCATTTGAAACAGTCAAGTTGTAATTTGACGAGCATATAACTCATCAAGGTTATTGACATTTTCCCTTTTTCTTTCTTGAAAATCTTCAGAAAAGTCAATAGAATTAACCTCAAGAAAATTAACAAGAGGAGGACAAGAGATACCTGAAGATGCTGCCTTCCTTGCCTTTTTAATGATGCACTTGAGTCTATTTATGCTGATCTTTAGTTCCAAAACACGATTATTAATATGAATATACTCAAGAACGATTGACGCTTTTGATCCATCACTTCCTTTAGTCACGTAAGAAGAGTTTGAAGAAGTTTTCTTACTCATTGGACCAACAAAGCAGTCATTAGTCCGTATAACACAATTCTTTTTACAATTGTAGAAAGCCTTTGTGTTATCTTTACAGGCGAGACTTGGCTCATCACAACACTTTTCTTGTCTGAAAGTCAGAAATTTAAGACCAGTAATATGAGAAACCGGTTTGATTACTTCCTCAGACATCCAGATAAGAATGTTATGAAGTTTTTCATTCCATAAGCGAAAATGACATCTCCTCTCAAGATGACCTTTGTTTCCACAATAATAACATATGTACGGAGAGTTATTAACTTTTCTCATATGACCTGTTTTAAGAAGGAGACAACCTTTGTTTGTTAAAACTTCTGCTGCCGAAGGTAAAGTTTTACTTTTCCCATTAGTGGAATTCTTTTGCTGGAGGTTGCCATTTGCACAGACAAAATTGATCATACCACAGCTTGGAGCATTTATTCCTTCATAGCCCAAACCTCGTGTGTCACGATGTTTTTTACATGCTCCCAGCATTGTGGATAATTTCGTTGAGCTAGCATTGAACTTTTTCAAGTTCTCCTCCAGTGATTTGACCTTATCAAGAGCATCTTTTAGGCCAGTCTCTAATTGTTTTTCTTTAGCGAGAAAAACGATTTCTCTGTCACTAAAACAATTTTGTTGAGAGTCATATCTTGCTTCAGATTCAGCAAGTTCCTCTTTCAACTTAAAGAGATTTCGACGAAGATTTTCACATTAAAAATTCTTTGAACGCATATCTTCTTCTCGATCTTTAAGAAGGGATTGTAAGAGATTATATCCACAATCGTAACCTTTAAAGAGCTTTCTCATTTTCTTATTTTCTAGAAAGAGAGGAGTCAGAAACTCAGCCAAGCAAGATATTGACTTCTTTTTCTTTATGAGATGGTAAAAAAGATTGATGTATTGAGAGACTTCCTCATTAACATCGTATCCATCGTCTGAATCACTTTCATCGGAAAGATCATACAACTGTTCATCTAGGCGTATTTACCAGTTATACACAGCTTCTGACAATGGAGAGGATGAGAAGGAAATCTCAGGAGAAACAGATCTTTGAACCAAGTCGAATCGTTTCTGATCTGGTGAAGCGTTGTTTGAGATAACACTACTGGGAGTCAGATTGCCACAAACATAGACTTTAGAGGTCTTAAACGTGTTTGCCGGCTCTGATACCAATTGAAAAAAACGGGGGTCTGATAACCACACCCAATATTTCGTTTCGGCAATCTGTATGGACTAACTCCAATATACTTCCAAGAGAATCAACTAGACAGTCAGACTCAATCAAGGAAAATACATCCAAGAGTTATATCTCTGTTTCTCAATGTAATTAGCAAATCAAATAGATAGAAATCCGCGAGCCTGATTATTATGAGAAACAACTTGAACGGTACCAAAGACCAATGTTCAAGTTTCAATCAATTTATATCAACAACCAAAGGTTGGATTATCTAATTGATTGAACTACGCACAACCTGTGATATTTCAATTATATAAATAAATATTATGCGGAAAAGAAATAACACAGAAACCAGAAATTTTGTTAACGAGGATACCGCAAATGCAGAAAAACCTCGGAACCTAGTCCATATTTTAACACCACACTATATTAAGCCGCTACAGACTCTATCCTACTACAAGTTAACTTCAGACTGGAATGTAGTTGATCCCTAACCAATTTCACACTGATTAAAGTACAGTCGCGTTCCTTACGCCTATGAATCCCAGCTGATCTCACCCATAACAAAGAGTTGCTACGACCCAAATTCGAAGACTTGATAAACAGATCTGTCTCACACAGAAAAGTCTATTGAATAGATAAATCTATCTCCCACAGAAATACCTACGAGTTTTTGTTCGTCTTTTGATAAATCAAGGTGAACAGGAACCAATTGATACATCAAAATTATATTCCCGAAAAACAGCCTAGTAATATCAATCACCTCACAATGATCTTAACCGTATGGAAGTGGAACAAGATATTGTGGAATCACAAACGATGAGACGAAGATGTCTGTGATTACAATTTATCTTACCTATCGTAGATTGAACCTTGAGCAAATCTTAGAGAAGATAATACTCAATACGATAGAACAAAGTAAGATCAAAACACGCAACTACAGAGAAAATAGTTGGGTCTGGCTTCAGAATCCCAATGAAGTCATTAATTCGTTAACCTATAATGGTTTTAGAAAAACCTAGGTTAAAGGAGAATCGACTCTAGTCGCAACTAGTATCACACATGAGGTGTGGGGATTAGGTTTCCCAATTGCTAGAGTTCTCCCTTGTATAGTCTTCAAATCAGGGTTTGCAATCAATGTTACCTTGGTAACAAAGCATTAAATATTCACCGTTAGATGAAAACCTGATTAGATTCAAGCTAATATCTTTCAACCGTTAGATTGAACTTAGCTTGTGACACAAAAATGAAATGTGCCTTCATTTAGATATGGGTAACCGTACCTAAACGTGTACACATGGTTGGCTCAACAATAGTTAACCGAAGTTAGCCATATGAACACTTTCATATCAACCTTGTTCATTTTAATCACAACTAATTTAAATGACTCAAAATGAAACTAGTTATAGAGTTGTTCAATTGTTTATATTCTCATAGAAGTATACAAGACACAATTGAAGAAAAATCAATTTTGATTCACTCGAATCAATTCATGAACATTATAGCCACGGTTTGCAAATATTGCATTCCTTATTATATAAATGTATTTGTTAACGAATAAACTGATTTTAGAACTTAACCGGCCCACTCAGGTATGTAAACGGGTACGCATACCTAGAGTTCCCGGACCTGGTCAGTTCCCCATTATGCAAACGGGTACGCATACTGTCGTTCATGACCAACATCAGTTTTATTATTATGCAAACGGGTACGCATACTAAATTCTCGGACCTGAACTGCTACGCCAGTACGCATACGGGTATGCATACTAAGTTCCCAGACTACAACTGTTTAACCAGTACGCATACGGGTATGCATACTATGGTTCCCGGACTTGGAGTAACTTGCAACAGTAAGTATATGATAGACGCATTTATGTGTCTATTTTCATCTCTATTGTGCATATTG